>JBBMOE010000039.1:4326677-4453467 GCA_037975065.1 Chaetodon trifasciatus
CTGGGAATACCACGGGATCAGCAGAGATGTCAGGCCAATTTAATGGGTGAGTCGCTTAGGTGTTATTAAAGTGTACCTTTTGCTGCAGAGTGGGAGCAGTGATGTGGCGTTAAAGAGCAAACTTCAAATGACCAACATGGAGGAACATTTCTCTCCAGGTGACTGAAAATGTGCATCAGTTCAAGCTAGTTTTAGTCTAGTTTCAGTTATTTTTATGTGATCTAAACATCTGCATTTTAATGGCATTTGTCATTCCCAAACTTTGGCTGTTTCAGGAGCTGGATTCACTGTTCACTGTTTCATCTAAACATCAGACAACATTAACACAGTCATATTCCTTGAAAAGATTTGACAGCCAGCATTAATCCTGCTCTTGTTCCTACTGAGGGTCTGTTAACACCAACTACAGCCAACATCAGCCAGCAATGTAGCATCCTGCCCACAACCTGAGCTAATGTCACATTAGCTTATCACAAATGTTGCTGGAAGTACCAAAAACTGCAGTTCCCTGAATGGCCACTTGAGGGCGGGTCCAAAAGCGAGCCGATCCCCATATTAAAATGCTCAACTTTGGAGCAGAAATAAACATGTTTACAGCCTGGTCTCTACAGATAATTTCCCCTTTCTTGACAACTATAAGGGGGAGTGAATTTTTATGTAACTCCCTTGTTTAAATGATATCACGCCAAGATGGTGACAGCCAGAACCACTGACCTTCACAATGGCTCTTCAGAAACCTGTGAGAGACTACGTCCAGGTTTTTTAAAGTCTATGGGATGTCCCAGCTGTTTTGGTGCCACTTCTTGTCGACTGTGGATGTATTTAGTCCATAAATCCTCCAAGAAATGCTAATGGTTGCTAATGCTACTGGCAGAGACGTAATATTACTAAAGTGCAAGATGATGCTTATGAGTCCAGTTAAATTTACCTTTGAACTACTAATTACTGCTGATTTTTGGGTACTGGAGGATACATTTGACCAAATGGGGCTATAAAATTAGTTCCACACATGCATGCAAGTTGTTAAATAACCGACTTTTATTCATTGATGAAGATATTTCATCATTGGCCTCGTTTAAAAGGTCACTGTTTAAATTTTGCTTTAGTTTCATTTTTGCTGTGAAAAAAAAAAAGTGTGTTGGTCTTCACGATATGTTTCTTTGCTCAGCTCTTATTAGATGGATCTTCTTCTTCACATTTGGGTACATTTAAATTGCCTTCATATATTTCTTGACTAATCTTTCATCTCACCGATCCCTTCCAGTTTTCAGTGTCATTAAGACTCCAGGTGTAAAGAAGAAGTTTATGTACCAGCGAGTGTCTAACATGGCCTGTGGAGAGCCACATGTCCGTCATCACTGATTAATGTCTCATCTGAATCAAGCCGCCATTTTCCACCATTGCTCTTTGTCTCAACCCTCCGTCCCTCTCTGCACTCAAGACCTGCTGATCGTCATCAGATGTGACGGCGCTGGTATTCCCAGGGTCATCCTGTGACTGCAGTTTAACCTTGTTTCTACACCCCTCTTCTGTCCGATCGCCCTGCCGCTCCATCTGCTGCCGTGTTCTGCAGGAACGCTTCTGATAGAGGCGGTCAAACCTAAGCCGACATCGTTTGTGAAGCGTTCTAAGTCACACTGTGTGGCGCAAACTGAGGCTTGAATTGAAATATTAGTGCTGATCTATAAACACTGGTCATGACTGTAGCCCAGGTTAGCCTGAAGGGGGACGGTCTACTTTGACTGACTGTGGTGGGCTAACCGGGTAACGTATTATACGGCTTCCAGCACACTTACTGGCTGTAACGACTTAATTTCCCCGGAGTGGGATGAATAAAGTCTTATCTTATCTTATCTTATCTTATCTTATCTTATCTTATCTTATCTTATCTTATCTTATCTTATCATGGTTATTCTTTAGCCTCTCACTAACCCGTCTGCCATCTTTCTGCTCACACTTCAGCAAATCATGGACAAATGTAACATGCTATAGACTTGTGCTGATAAGGTTAGCATGTAGTGTGTGTGTGTGTGTGTGTGTGTGTGTGTGTGTGTGTGTGTGTGTGTCACTTGTTATTTATGTAGATTACAGGGAAAAATTCAAAGCAGGCTCAGCTACATGTTTATTTAATTGAGCTAATTTTAGCTAAATTAGCTACATTTCTTCTCAGTGAGAAGTAAAGGGCCAGCAGTGGGCTGATAAGTGTTATTAAACTAAGGTTTAACGGTCATGAATACCGGAGTCTTTGGATTAATTTAGGACTGAACTTGAGTTCGAGAAGCTATATGTATGTTTGTTGTTGCCATTTGTGTGCTAAATGTGACTTGAATCGCACTGATCTGACCTGTATTGATAACTGTGTGTGTAACCTGACTACAGATCAGGTTCTGATGACAGATCTTTGGATAAGTCCGGTGCCAAAAGGAACATCCATTGAAGAGCAGAGATTCCAGTTAAGTGGATGTTGAGCCAAACTACGGGTCCTTTAGAGGGACAGCACAGACCGCCACGCCCTGAGGATGCATTTTCTTCACTACTTCAACTGTACAAACATGGATCAGTCCACCAGTTTGACGCTTAAAGACTGGACTCACAGATATTAAAGAGTTATATTATGTGTGCACTTTATAATTTTTGTTATTTTGGGGATAATTTTGTCTTAAAATTGTGATAAAATCTCAACTGCATCTAATGTGTTTAATACACATTAATGCTTCAAACAACCCTGAACTTCAGCGGTGACAGATCAGAACATGTTCATAGTACTTGTATGTGTTATTTACTACATGTGTATATTTTATTTTTGAATGACAGCCACGTGTTTTATTGTTTAGTTTGCAGGTGGAGGTTTGTACAAAGTGTCCCCTAAATGTCTGTCCATGTGCACACAACATGCTTTTCTTTTAATCTGAAAGTTTGTGGTTGAACAACTTCATCCTTTCAACTTTACTTCTAATATTTTTTTAAATTGACTTCCAAACACTCTCTTGCCCTCAATTAAACTGGCGGGGCCTTTGATTTAAGTTGCAAGGTAAGAAAAAACTTCTGTATCAATCAATTTGCCTCACTCCTTTCATTTGTAAAAACATGTAAAATATACTTTGGCACCTGATGGTGGGGGAGCAAGGCTAAATCAAAGTGTATTAATAATTTACTCTAATTAGCAGTGTGTGGGAGATGTGATGCCTGTTTCGATGGCAGCGCTCCACTCCTTCCTGAACCTCTGCCTGTTCTCCAGATCATCCACCGCCAGAGATGACAGGCTACAGAGAGAGGAAGACAAACGTTTCACAGAGGGAAGGCGCCGGGTCAAAGAGACAGGACTGACTTTTTTGTATCTTCTTTTTATTTATTATGTTCAGTCGAAGAAACTCGGAGCGAGGGAAACAAAGAGGAAGAGGCAGAAAGAGACAAAAGTGTAGCCATTTGTTATGACTTCAAGTTAATTAAGGAGCTTGTTGTGAGATGATGGGGGCACCTGCATATGCAGGTTTTAACTGAGCAAGAGCATTACGGGGGCAACTGCCGAGAAAAGGACCTGAAAGGAGCTTTAATTAATGTCTCAGCAGGGGTGGAGGGAACATTGAGACAGAGCTAAAACCCTCACAGGCCCAGATCCAAACTAGAGCTCGACTAGCTGGGAGAGCATTTCATTTCAGAGCATTGCATCATCACGGATTATCTAACAAGCACAAGTGTCACTAAGCCAATAAACATCTCGAGGACCTCGAGGGGTAAATTAGTCTCTTTCCTCACACCCAAAGTCTGAAAAGTAATAAAGCAGAATTCGGCTGTAAAAAGCAGCGACATGCCTTCTCTGAATAGTTTAATTAGAGCTGTGTGTTTGTACAAAGCACCGGCTCCTCCATTTGCACAGATACAGTTTACTAACAAAGACAATTCATCTTATATTTGGGGGGGGGGGAAATCTGATTACAGCTAACACTTTGACCCTCTTTGCTGTGATGAATCGGGCAAGTCACGTATGCGGATTTTGATTTATCTTCCTGACCTTTTGTATGCAAAGGAGACGCATTCTGTATAACCATAATGTGACACGTCAGAAAAAGAGGTCAGGCCTGTGAGAAAACAAGCCTCCCTCCTTCTCTGCTCTGTGATGAGTCTATTGTTTTGCTTCGCAGTGGCTGCTTTTATATTGCTGAGCATCGGAAGTTTACGCTGCCTCCAACTTAAAATGCATACCTCGACGTGAGGCAGCGAATAATCTGTGATGTCTCATTACACACAAACTGAGCAGACAAAAATATGGACTTTACACCAGCAAACTGACACTGATTACTCTTATTGGTTCGTTAGAAAACATCCACTCTAAAACAAATTAACGAGTGTTGACTGATTGATCTGAAGTGCTGTCATCAGTTCATTGAAGGGGAACAACTTTAGAGATACTTTAAGGGTACTTAGTCATATCCAACCATGTTTTTGTACTACATAATTAAAGTATTCTCACAAATCCAGTTTCCATCCAATTTAAATTTATTTTTTCTAAAAAGTTGTACACCCTTGTTTTTTTGTTTGGTATTTTTTAACTACAAAAAGAACAAGTTGAAGTTTTATTTAATTGTCTTAGTGTTCACCCTACATTAGCATTCTCCATGCTGCAACATCCGTGTGGGTGAGCTCAAAAAAAATTAACCATCCTGTCTGTGATCACCTCACAGGTTCACATACAAGTGCTGAGGACACGTATACGGAAGGCCAGGGAGGTGTTTTTGGCCTCTCAGGCTGTTCAGAGTTGGAACTACTCACTGCTGTGAGTTTTGACAGGTCACCACATCTGGACCCATGAAAGACAGAAGCTAAAACTAGCTAAACTCCCGCTAGCTAGACCCCAAATTTGAGGTTGCCGGAGCTGCCAGTGATTCAGCACAAACTTATGTTTGATGTTTTATTTCAAACCAAATCTTTACCTCAACCTAACCAAGCAGTCTGTCTAAATCTAACAGGTTCAAGAGTGTGTCATGTAGCAGGTGTGTCCTGTAGTACTGTTAGCGAGCTAGGCTAACTAGCTTCCACCAATAAACCTCAAGAGTCAGTCAACTGCTGCTGGGATGCACCCAGTCAGAGGTTTGAAGCTTAGACGCCGTTTCTAAAAATATGTCCAAAAACAAATTTATCTTCTTTTAATAAAAAAGGGAAAATGTTTCATAAAAACAGAGAATTAAATTTTCTGTTCAACTTTAGCAGTTACCAGTTTTCATGTTTTTGTTTTACAGTCATGTCATGGATTCATTTTGCCTCCTGAAACACAAAACATACTTCAATGTGAATGTTTCTGCATTCATGCATCATACAATACGCACATTATACGTTATCGAAAATCCCAAATCAGGACTGGATTAAGCTGAAGAGATGTGTGTTCATATGTGTAAGTCTGTGTGTGCGTGTGTGTGTGTGAGGAGATGGCAGCAAGCACTTTAAATATTAATATCTTTTTTTCTTGCCATACTTCAAAAAGGCGACAACAATAATGCGGGGTTGCAAGGAGGCACCTCCTCTCAGAGGAGAGGCCTACAGAGGAGGAGAGAGCGGGAGAGAGAGAGAGTGTCCTGTTATAATTAAACATGCATGGGCACTTTTTCACAGACGCTGTTTGTTCCGCTGGCCTGGGTTTTTTGACAGGACGCCAAAACAAGCCCAGGTGGAACGGGGTGTGCAAACAAGCTTGTGAGTACAGGCATGAAACACACAAATTAGCACCTAGACCAGATGAATATGCAAGTGCTGGGATCAGGGCCAACACGGCGTCCCATGATCAGAGCACACAGCCAAGTCAGGTGAAAGTAAACAGAAAAACAAAGCCGAGGCGTGCGTTTCTGCAGGTAAACAGAGTGCATTTTAGTCTATGAGGTGGATTTTTGCTCCAAAATATCAGATTAATTGACTCATGGTGAAGCCACTGACAGGCAGAGCATTATTATCGGTCTAAATCACTTGTTTATCAGAGAGAGAAGCGAAGAAAGCAGCACGCAGCGAGTTAAAAAATATCAGATTGTGGCCTTTGGTATTTCATTCAGCCCTGCTCGACTCCATCCTGCTACTCCGGTAATTGATGCAAGAGAGCCTGAAACATTGGTCAGCAGGCAGCAAACCATTTGTGAATGCAGGCCTGCCAAGCCTAAAAGAAAAACAATAACAAGCCAGGATATGCTGGGAAGACAACAGATGGATGTGAGAGTCCGGTGATGGATGCGATGGGGGCTGGTGGAGAGGCAGAGAGGGAAAAAATTAGGTTGAAAAAATTGATAGAATCGAAAGAGAAAGGAGACGGGGGAGGGAGCTAAGGAGACAGATCGAGAAAGAGTGAGTGGTGGGCAGCGAGTCCCACAAGAGAAATTGTAAAGCTGAGTGAGTGAGCACCACCAGTCCAGGGACATCTCGCAGGTTTTTCCCGGGCCGGACGCTTCGGAGTGCATGTCAGGTCCCCGGGCGCCCCGCAGCCGAGGCACTTCCTGACATAAGAAGCCTCCCAAAGATGAACAGCATCACCTCGGCTACAGTTAGAAGGTCGAGAAATTGCTCCCACTGCACATGGCCCTCCTTCCCCTTACATCATGTGACCTCTCCTCGTCCGCCCAGAGATGTTTCCCTGCTCGCGCCGGTCCACTCTGGCCTCTCAAAAAGGCAGCTTTTACACTTCTTAACTCTTCCACTTGGCGGGACACAGAGACCAGCGCAGCACAGCAGACCTTTTTCCACATGAGTTTACCCGTTAAGGCTGTTCTAAAATAAAGCCCTCTTAGTCACACATGAACTGAGGGTGAATTATAGATGGGGCCTTAGTGATGAAGTTGTGGGATATCTTAATGACACCCAACACGTCTCCCTTTGACTCCCAAGCTGCCGTGAATTAACTAGCTCTCATAATTAAACTGGGGAAAGAACAAGCTTGGCCATCAATAAGTCATCGCTGGCAGCTTCAATTTACTTGCCTGCGCTCACTGATTGTGTCGTCTAAAGTGATTCCGCACGCTCCTCGCGGTGGGTACACACTCTGCCCTAAAGCCCCATTTCATCGCACTCACCTAATAATAAGCACCGAGTGACTAACTTACATTAAAACACTGTTACTGTGGATTAACCACAATGAGCAGCGGTGAAGAGTAAAATAATAATGCTCCCTGTTTACACGTTAAACCTCCATTCAAGTAACCTGTGGCTACGAATGTCGTCTCGGGGCGTGTGCTGACGCTGCCGCCTCGCTCGCTGCTCCATTAAGGCTTTCCGGAGCTTCATCAGCTTCGACTTGAGACGAGGATACGTGGGACAGGCAAAAGCAAAGGGAAACCGAGATCCACGTCCATTTATTTGCATTAGAAAGCTGGATGCCGCTGTCCTAAATAAGTTTGCAGTGTACACTTCAGCACCCCATCTAACATTCATGTCTCCTTTTTATGCTTTTATCACCTTGGATCCGCCTGACTCAGCCAACCGTGTGCGCTCGCCCCTATCTGCCAGCTCCAGGAACATCTAGCGGCCCGCCAAAGTAAAACACATCCTGCGCTCCGTGTCCGCAGCTTCGCTTTTTACCATTTAGTGACACAAACATCAAGTTGGATTATCTGGCTGATAGATAACAAATGCTGACCGAGGCGATAGCTGTGTTTTCTCCACAGCAGTGCAGCTTACTGCACATAAAACCTTGTCAAAGGCGACATTACATTCAAGCCTCTGCATTCAACTTTAGCTACAACTTCTAAAAATGCGCTAAAATGATGATAAGATTTAATGTTTTTACATGAAATTAATTAAGCCGAGCTCTAATATTAATGTCAAAACAATAATGCAACAGCACAGCGTTTCACTTCCTGTGTAATGTCTGCCAGCCGGCTAATTTCCTAAACGAGCTCAGCAAAATAAATGAAAGAAACCTCATTCGGTTTGGACTGTTTAAGCGTGTCCCACAAGCGTTTGCATGAAAGGAGCCGTGAGGCTGGAGGCCTCGCTGAGAGAGGCTGCAGGGTGTGAATAGAGTGCAGTAGTCAGGATGATTGAACTTGGCTGTCTTCAGGGAGGGGGGAGTACATGTGCTAATCCTAATCAGGACCTGTTCCCTGCCATGTAATGGAGTAGGAACAACCCCGAGCTCCACGCTGGACACGCTGAGGCTACATTAGTGAATAATGTTTTCCAGCATGGGACACCGTTTCTATTACGCTCCACATGCGGGAGGAAGAGGAAGCTGTCACTGTGAATTAACCGCAGAGCACGCCATGCAAACATATCTTGTATAATTGGAGTAAAAAAGTGAGCGAGGGGAAGAGGGGCAAAGGCTTTTTAAAACAACACTCGGGCTCCTCTACATCGCCGAGACGCTATGTTTGAGACATTATGAAGCTTTTAGCAAACTGTCAACCTTCAGGACAAAGGATTCTTACACTCCGTCCTCCGGAGGCTGTTTTATTTACTCATTCTGCTGCGGTCTGTGGCTCGCCAGAAAAAGCTTCTGCTGGTATTTGTTCGCTCTGAGCGCTGCTGCAGTGTTTCTTAAAAAAAAAAAAAAAAAAAAAAAAAATGACCAGTTTACCTGATTATATCGACAGCTCTACTGTAAAATCTCCTGGCATCAGGGGTCATACAGACTATGTTTTCTTATTGTCTCGCTGAATTCACTTCCATCTAGACGGGAGTAAATCTCAGAGTGGAATCACTTTTCTGACAATAATTTATAAATTATGCACTGCTTGTGTTTGAATTGAGAAAGGCTTTCATATCTCTTCCATTAACTCAGATTAAGATTTCATACTGATGCTGGGGAGAATGCTAGCAATATCCCCGTCTCATTTCAATGAAATTTTTATTAGTGCTTTTTTCTGTAGTACACTCCTATTGGGATGTCTGTGAATCTGAAGCTTGGCTTTGGACATGAACTCCCCTCAACCTGCCTGCCAGTGGCTCTGAAGGTTTCAATATTTTATGGGCTCCGGCTAACTCAGCCGTGAGATTCCAGCTGCAGAGATTTAACTCTAATGTAAAAATTCTGAACGGATGAAAACTGGGGTGTCATAAGTAATACATCTGTTCCAAGAGGGGTCGTGGTTATCATCCCCGAAAAAAAAAAAGAAAAAAACAACCAATAATGATATAAAATAAATAAAAGAACAGAGGAAATAAAGGCATTTAAGGATGAACACTCTGCTCCATGCCTCCTCTTTGTATCTCTAAAATGAAAAGACCTAAAGCTATAGGGCTAAAATATATCAACCTTAATCTCCCAGTCCTTCAATTGACTCCTAATTGTGTGCACTTTTTACCCCTTTTTGTGCAGCCATCAATAAAACCGGTCCCCTAATGTCATCCTTCTGAAGAAATGGGCATCACGCCACTTACACTTTATAGGCCAAATCCATTTCTTTGAGCATCTTGCCTTTTTCTTTCTCGCTCTCCTAACGGAATTCAAAGCATTTGGAAAATCTGTCTATTCAGCGTTAGCGGCCCGGCGCATTCTTCCCCAGAACCAACTGAGGTCAGATGAGATGGGTCTGATGAACTTTCCCATTTCTCCCATCCCTGCAATCTATAGCTTTCTCCCTTGAGCCATATGTTGTCCAGTGTAGTCAAGACTGCTTGTAATGGCCCTGCTAACAATGCACTCTTTGTGCTGGATAAGGAAAGGAAAAAGCCTGACGCCGAGGGGCAGGAGAGGAGAAGAAACACTTTTAGTGCCTGCTTATATATCTTTTTTTCGTTCCATTATACAAGTGGACTCTGCTGGAAATATTTGTCTTGACAGTAGTTTAGCATCGCTCCCCACTCCACCGCCCTCGCTGAAAGATTAAACTATTGAAATTGTCGTAAGCGCAGATGCCACGCTCTTTTGTGAACAATCTGCAGTGTCCTAAACCAACATTTCCTAACAAACTTGTTTGTTCGATTTTTGCACAAATGCAAAAAGGCTTATTTTTTTTGAAGGAGAGACAGACAGGAATTCATCTGCAGCAGCTCTCAAAGGTGCCTCCACCCGGTGGAGTGGAACTTCTATGGAGGCATACGTTTCCCTCACACTGTATTTATCGCTTCTTATTACCAATAATAACATTGCTCCTCTGGGAGCTGAAGGGTAAGTGTGCCCCCTAGCACTCCAGTCCTTTTAGAGACTGAACTGGACTCAACACAGTCCTCACACATGCTTACAACAAATCAGCAACTGATCATACTCAAGAGGATTTTGTGCAAAATACAGATTTATGTCCACAAAGGAGATGCAATTATTTTAGATAAAAAGAGAAATCCTGATTATATTATAAAAACATATTTGTGTTTAGGAGAATATAAATATGCAAATACTTTTACAAACTGCAGATCTAAAGTGAGTTTACTGTCACAATATGCACTAACCTGCCATCCAAGTTACAACACCGTTACACCAAGTGAGAGTGCAGGAAAGCAGTTATTCAGCGAGCTGGCGATGCCTCACATTTGAAATAATTAGCTAAAAGAAGTGGAGGAATGCTTAAATCAGTTGCGAGCTTGACACTGACAATCAAATTATGTGGTAAAAATAGTCTAATATCCACTTTTTGTTGCATTCCGTAACATACGATCAGTCGAAATGAACACATCTGAAACATGACGGCGGTGTTAATGGAGGGCTACTTGAGCTCATCTGATCAGCACGTGGGGGTTCATCAGATAAAAAAGGTGGAATCGCTGCACTGAAGCGGTTCAGATGAGAGTCACTACCTGAGAAGATGTGGAGAGAGATGTGAAACCTGACATCTGAACACGTCTGAGGCTAACTACCGAAACGCCGCAGAGTTCGTCTTCGCATGATGTCGTTTTTAAGATTTAAGAATAAATCTAAATCTCAGTTTAATTATCAGCACTGAAATAAGATATCCTTGTCTTCTTGTTGATGTGTGGAAGCCTCTGGTCTGGTGTAATTAGAGTGATGTTGGCATTTTTAAAGGCAGAGGAGCTGCAGAGGCCAAGCAAGTAAATGTCCAGGTCAGTGTGTAAACACAGCTGATGGTCTGGGACACCCTTGTTATCTAAAAGTCATTTCCATCATTAACACGGAAGGACACACGTCTCCTCTGGGAGTAGACGGACAGCTCCGGGGTTAAAAGGCACATGCTGAACTATCAATAACTTCCACTAATTGTATGCTTTGTAATTAGAAGCACAATCAATTATGAACTCGTTTGTTCTGTCAGTGGGACGAGAAAACAGCGGCGTAGATCCGCACGCCATAAAACAACTGATGAAGCGTAGAGCAGTCCATGCATGTGATGGCAGAACATTATATGTCAGTAAAACACATTTGCATTTTTGAAAGGCGGCTTAGCGCTCCCGCGACAGAGAAGAACTTGATTGTTTGACCTCTACATCGGTGAACTGCAACTGATGCGCTTAATCGTCAGCTGTCACTTCCTATCTTAATTAATCCTAATTGACTATTGATGCGACACAACTGTTAGGCTTTATAATTAGTATTGCAATTTAGACCGGATAATCTAACAGGGCAGTCCAATTACTCCAGAGGAAATAGAAAGCTGTGAGGCAATAATTATGAAACAGTCACTGCACAATGAAAAAAAAAAAAAAAATCAAGAGCTTTTTCTTTGGAGAGAGAAATCCATGCATACATTAAACAATAAACGACAGAACACTACCTCTGCCAATCTCATCAGCCATTCAACGCACGAGAGACAACTAATTGAATTGATTGCTGCTATCAATAGCAAACAAATCTGTTGAGCTGTCCATGCTCATATAATCTGACCTGATTCCTTCAGCTGTCACTATCTGTGAGAAAGCTGCCATGCTACGCTTCTCTAAATCTGTCAGGCTGGGGCGTTTACATGGCTGTGTTTCCATGTTGATAGGGCAATTAATAAAATATATGTTAATAGGAGCTTAATTGTTTTACAACAGCGGTTTGACAAGGCTGAGGGAGAGGAGACTTGTCAGCGATCTGAGATGTGTGGCTACTCTCAGCAGCGTCGCCCACAGCCTAACATATGGTCTCCTTTCCAGGCTTTAACTGTACCACATAATAGGAGCCTGCTGTTTATTTTTGAAACATTAGTGATGTCACTACTCCTTTTGTCTCCTCAAGACAATAGCTGCTGTCTCCTCCTAGCGAGCAAGACAGCCCCCCCCCCCCCCCCCCCTCCCCTCAGCCCTAAAGATGACATATGAATAATAACAAATCCATCACTAAAAGCCACCACACATCTCAATTATACACAGACGGATGAGGCCGGAGTCAGAGCTGTTTGTTTGCAATGATCAGATTTTAAGAGCCGTTTGTTTTGTTTTTTTTTGACTCATCTTTGCTAAACAACCATTTTCAATGAATTAGAAATGGATTATATCACGAGGTGCACCAAATCTGGCAAAGGATTATGCTATTTTTGAATGCTAATATTTTTGCATCTTAATGCTGTGTTTTCTTTTTTTTCTTTAAGGATGTTTTCCTGGATGTAATAAAAATCTAAAACAACAGACAAATAGATGATGCTGCGTGACATCACAGAAAAGCAAACTGGTTATTAGCTGTAACTACAGGTCAGGCTCATTTTACAAATTAGACTAATATAATGAGTGAAAACAGACGAAAACAGCATCAGATTCAGACGCTGCCTTTAAATGGCGGGTAAAAGCCGTGTTTTTGGTGCTTTAACTGCGACACGTCGGGCAGCTGTTATTAATGCCTTCCTGTCAGTGTTTACGTGGGCTGCTTTCTGTGCAGAGCTGTGTGTTTCAGTGCAGAGCGATGCCAAAGTGATTCATACACAAATGACCTGAGGGAGGCAGCAGTGCAGCGAGCAAATGTGAGCACAGCATCTCACACTCTGAGTGTGCTTTAAAGGCCATTTACATAGTGAAATCTAATTACCCTAGCTCTACCAGAGAGTATTTGATCTCAATCTTAAACAGAGCAGAACATATTATTAAGAAGAGAAGGGGGGGGGGGGCTTTTCTTAGATGAAGGTGGCTTACTGAACAGAGGAATCAGCTTGTACACAATTCAGCACTCCCTTTTTAATTATTTTCCAACATAGATGAAAAGGGAAGAACGCTGATTTATTTGTGTCCTGGGAGACAATGCGGGCTTTTGAGACATGAAGACCAAAAGTGGGAACTTGGGTGGACAATGGCGGCAGAACAAAGCCGCTCTCGCTCTCTTGTTTCTGCTTAAAAGGGAAATGGAGAGTTGCTCTTTTAACAACTTTATTTCTGAGTAACATGCTGTTCAGAATCACACCAGAGCCACGCTGTCTCCTTCACACACTCCTCATAGGTGTCTAATGTCAATAGTTCACCACATTTAATAAGAACCGACTTTTCTCGTGCTTTAAAGGTCTTTCAGCACGGATAGAGGACAAACACTTAAACATTAACACATCTATACCTATTTCTCAACCACTAAAAATATCTCCAGGCAGAACATAAACTCAATCCAATCCATTTACTTTAGTTACTTTTGAAGCACTTTGACTCCAACCTAAAGGAAATATCATGAATCAGACATTTACTTTCTAAATCTTACACCATCTATAACCATCAGCAGCCATTATTTCCATTAGGGGTGTCCATTATGTTAGCTTTATTGAACCACACATGATTAAAAAATACATGAATAAATGCAGGTTTTGGGATTGTGTTACGTTTATGTTCAGTGTGACTTCTCAATGTGTTTCGTATATTTTTCTCTGCTCTCCAAATCTGCTAATTTCCCAAATGAAAACAAAGCAGGGCGAGGTCACGGAGCTATTTTGGGGGCAGAAAACGCTATTGTTTCACTTTTGGCCGGTGTTGTAACACAATGCATGGATATGAATTATGGATTGCTCCTCATCAGCGCTGCCTATGGAAGGCTGCAGGACGGTAAACGCAGATTTTGATGTGGAAAAACTGAAATATCACAGTGAGCTTCTCCTCAGAGGACGCTGTTCACGCAGCTCTTTATGTTTACGTTCATCTATATTGTATGTACATGCATGTACTACAGTGAGGTACAGTGAATGGATGCTATAGCCTGCATGCTCATAAGCCAGCGTGTGTGTGCACGTGTGATTGCTTACAAACACACTCTTGCCTTCTTCTATGCCTTCTACCCCCTCCCTTTGTTGTGTTAATACAATCCCAAAGCCTCCCCAATTTCAGACTCCATAATCTACAGGATGTTTTTTCCATTACTCAAGGATCGTCTAGTGCTTGCCCTTATTTTGTATTACAAAATTAGAGCTTTCTGAAAATTACTGCGAGAAAAGGCCTGTGCTCTTTCGGTTCTTTGTTCTCCCTCTTGCAAAAATCATATATAATTGTAGTCACTCCATGAAGATTTTTTAGCTTTGACCTTTTGTGAGCAGCAATACAGAAAATGATGGGGAGCAGATTTCCTGCCTGAGCCTCCTCTGCTTCTCACCCACATCCCAATCCTTGACGGATAGTTGCCATCCGTGGGGCCGTGTTGATACTGTTAGCAGCATTACTGCTTCTAACACTATTACAAAAATACAGTAGTTGTACATCATCTTATTAGAAACACACTGTTTTGGATTTCATGTCCTAAGTTTAGCTTTGGAAACTGATGCAAAATTCACACGAACAACAAAACTTTGTGTCGCCTCCATATTTGAGTCATAATGTTTTCTCTCCACACCACGTTGGTCTAATTTACTCACTAAACAGAAAAGAACTCTAATACGACTGCTTGTCCGAGATTTCCAAAAAATCCACTCAACAAAACTACAGAAGAGGGAAATCTTGCACTTTTTCTGCCTCTCTGTACTCGACAGATTCTCCCAACACATAACTGACTTCCTGTGGACCCAGCAGGGATCTACAGTATAATAACATTTGTAGGAGCCTATGGATTTGCCGTATAGAGAACTTGTTTGGTAGATGTTAGCCGTTAGAGCAGAGCATTGTGAAGCCAGCGTGTCTCTAGATCTAATGGCTTCACCAGGGAAAACACTCAGGATGACTTCACTGTATCATCCAGGGTGGTGGTAAGCTGCAGGAGGCTGCACACAGCCCTCCACTATTCCCTTAAAGCAACGTGAAGTTAGCTCCTTCCCAATAATCTGGGCTGGGATCTCAAAGTCACGATAGGGAGCATTGTTGTTCCCTTGGTCTATCCACAGACCCGACATGTGGTACGCTGCTCATTTCCGTAGCTGCCCATGGCTTCGTGTGGACTTTTCAACCAGCCCATGAATACAGGTTGGAAAACTAGGACCGCCAGGAGCCGCTCTCAACAATTACAACAGCAGAAACAACGGACACTTTTTCGGCTCAACGTGTTAATAGAAACTTATTAAAATGGTGAACAATGACGGCAGTTTTACAGAACGTCTTAACACATTTAATGCCCACAAGAACATCCGAGCTGGAAATTGAGCTTTTCAGGGTTCACTTTAAGACTATTTAATCTTATGGTGGAACGTAACCAAGTACATTTACTGAAGAACTGTGCAGTTTTTAGGTACTTTGCTTGAGTATTTCCAATATATACTTGGCTATACTTCTACTCTAGTACATTTAGCTTTAGTTACTTTGTACAGCAGTGATTCTGAAAAAGGTGGACGTTGTGTACAACATAACTGATTTTTATAACATTCAACATTCACTGATTTTATGAATAAAGGCTTATTCTGAATTTGTTTCAGAACAAACTTGTAAAATCTTGCGTTGTTGTAGGTTAGACTGTCAGTGCGCAGAGTGGTTAAATAAGCTCCACATCAGCCAGTAAAAATATTAAAATGCTGCTGACTTCCTGCTCGCAGTTACATCACTGTACTGAGTTTCTGGACACATGCTCTTTTGCTGATTCTTCTGTACTTTAACTTTAGTAGGATTTAGAATTCAGGACTTTTACATGTAACAAAGTATTTTTACTTATACTTTTGTTTAGGTAAAGGATCTGAACACATCTTCCATTGCAGACATTCAGTGTTTCTTGATCACTTCTGATCCTAATGAATCACTGAATATGTACTGATCAACAAACTCTAATGCTTCAGCTCGTATTTAAGCTCTGAACTGGTCCATGCATCAGTTTGCTGCAGGTGCAGAGATGGAAGAAGTTTGCAAAGTAGCACACCAGTATCATACTGTAAAATCCTGCAAAAAGTCTGCAGTACTGTGCAAGTATTAGCAAAAAAGTATTAGCAAAGAGTAAATGCAGAAAAAACTGCCCAATTGTATATTATTACTTTATTATTACTGATGCATTAATGTGCAAACAGCTGTTGCAGGTGGTCTAGTTTACAAACTGTTGGGGAGGTTAATCTATAACAATACACCATATTTTGTAAAATCATTGTCTGTGTTGGATCTAAAATTGTAACTCTTTAAGTGACGGACAGTGAAGTGGACGTATGAAGTCACATGAAGCAGTAAACCTGCCCTCCACCTGACCACGGCTCTGTGTCACCTCTCCTGCCAGAGCGGAAGCTGTAATGTAGTCAGCTAATGATTTTTCTCATTAACGGCTCTTTCAGGTCACATAATGAGGACTTACAAACATGCTTACCAAAAATTAGAGCACTATTAAAAACACAGAGGCTGAAAGCAGATTTTAAATGTTAATCATTTTATGTGCGCAACCTGGGGCCTGTGCCGACCTATGAACTGCAGCTTAAAGAGGTTCTTGCCAGGACATTGGTTGTTATATTTTTTTTTTAAACCAAGCAGCAGAAAATCCAATTATTAGCAACAACCCAATTACTTTCCCCTCAGACTCAGCGGCTCAAATCCAAGGTTGGATTTGTGGATTAGCAAGGTTTACCGATAGACTCCTAAAAAGGGAAGCAACAATGTCGAATTTCCTGGCCGCCTGCGCTCTTCCGGGATTTGGAGTCAGAGGGTGACATGATCATTGAGAGGTGGGATAATGACAGAGCGAGAGAGGGAGGAAGGACGTAAGGGAAGAAAAGGGAAGACGGGAGCGGTCTCTGGACAGTAGATCACAGTTATCTGAGGTCAAAAGTGCAAGTAGGGCCTGTCAATGGAGACCGAGCCGCTAATAAAGTCATATTGACTTTACAGCCATACTTAATGCTGTGAGTTACTTGACACCGATAGCGCCGCAGCATTTGTAAGTCAATTAGAGGGGGTGGATGAAGCGCCTGGTTTGGCTGTCAGTCTAACCTGAGAAGGATAAAGCCGGACACTGACCTTTGACCTCCGCCGTCCTCTGACTTCTAACATCTGCAGGCCACTTCTCTGGAACGGCAGGTTGTAAACGCTCCGACTCGGCGGTTATATTGATCACAGCAGACGCTGATTCATAATTAAATGGACTATTTAAACAAAGATGAAGACGGCATCAAATAGTGACGGGGACGGCGCCACACTCAAGGTTATGAAACTACCATTAAGTGGCTTTTTAAAATGCCAGACGCCGTACTTCTACTTCTGTCAAAGTGGGTCAAAAAGTAGCAGGAAATGAATTACTCATTAAATGAAACACTTCAATCTCTCTAATAAGGAGATCCATGAATGATATGTGCCACCTGCTAAATTCGCAAATATCCCCTCTAAAAGCTTTGTAAGCTTCATCAAACTAATCGGAGTGGACAGCCACCAAATAGAATCTATTCTGAATTCTCCATTTGTGACTATGCAGAGCAGGTGAAGTCTTTTGGCAATAATTGACTGGAAGGTATGCCGTTCTCTATTAATGTGCAAGGATTAAATTTAACACCCACCTGATAGCGTTCGGCGAGGAATCATATTGCACTAAAGCCCACAGTAACCTGCGGTATCTCTTTCATTATTGCCTAATTAACCTGCTAATAGCCATGTCCTTACTGCTTCTTCTCTTTAATTATCCGGCGGTCTGCACCGCCTTCATACTGAGATTACAACTGTGTCAGTCAGCTCTCTGTCCCGTCACATCTTTTATGAGATCAATTTCTATTGGCTTTATTCTAAAAGACACTGTTTAATTAACAGCTATATTCATCCTTGAAGAACATACTATTCATGATCAGATATTACTCTCTACAACTCCTGCCTGAGACACTGATGGCTGCGAGGTCTCGCAGGTCGCAGGCTGAAGCCGGTGGAGGCAGAGCGAGTCGGTTGGGTGAGTAACCACTAGATGTCCTTTGCTGTAAAGTGAACAAGCCTGACCGAGCCTGGCCGCCGCACTGGAGACGAGTCAGACAGGCGAGAGTCACGCCGCTCCGTCACATGTGAGTCGCTCAGACGAGACGCTGTCATTAACGGTAATAACGACTGAGTGTCAAGTCTGTGATTCACAGCCAACATCATGCAAACATTTCTGCCCGCTCAGCACAGTTTCATTGAAGTGTGAGTGCTTTTTGCTCAACTTTTCAGCCTCAGAGCTGCATGACGAATGCTGGTGGCAGCCTTATGAGTCACTCTTAACCAAGGTGAGCTATAAGTTGAAGCTATAATCATGGTAACCTCTAATAAACCATTTACTGAAGCAGCATAGATGAGTTAACCTTTTCAATCACTGGCTTTTCTGCGTGGTATTTTAGCAGAGTTGCTCCATGTCTTAGTCAGGCGTGCCATATATTGTTATTTCAGAAGTGATTAAATATAAAGTTCAGCATGTGCTCGGACAGTTTTTCTGAATTGGTCCCTGTTTGCACTGAGACCACAGATGTACACACATGTAGCACTGGATTACTTTGATACTGAACAAAAACTTCAAACATGAGGGTTGTGAGACCACATTTGATGATAGAAGAAGTGACTTTTTCTATTATTTCTAAGCGGTTTTATGGACATCTATTCATCAGAAGTATATCAGATATTGATATGTTTCTCAGGCCTGGTCTCATATCCGGACACTCTGTCGCGCCTCTCAGGTCTCATTCAGGTACACGAGGTATCCTTTAGTGTCTGTACGAGACGCATCGGGCTTTCAATTAACTCCCCTGTAAATCCATCCACTGCGATATGAGACGCTCTGACTGAGCTGATGTGGCAAGAAAGTCCACAGATGGATGTTTGTTGGACGGGTCAAACAAACCAAAGTGAGAAACCAAAAGTGAAACCAAAAGTCAACAGTCTTTTAACTGATAAAGGCCATTTTTGACCACATTGTGCTAATCGGGTGCCAGCAACAAAGCCTGAGAATATAGTATGCGTCAGTGCAGGATTAATGATTTATTACACTTTATTATGGGAAGAATTTGACATTTTGGGAAATATGCTTACGCTGCCAAGAGTTAGATAAGATGATGGATACCAGTCTCACCTCCCTCAATTAAACATAATGCTAAAGCAGGGAAGCTGGTTAGCTTAGCTTAGCGTAGCACAAAGACTGGAACACCTATCCTGTGAGTTTAAAGCACAAAAAGATTAAATCTAAAAATACAGGTGCTGATAGCCGGATTATGTTGCCTTTAGCTAGCTATTCGCCCCTGGTTCCAGTCTTTATGCTAAGCTAAGCTAACCAGATGTTGGTTGCCTTCTTCTATGCTTTCTATCCATGATTTAAGGATTTTTAGATTCATAATTGTCTCGGATTCATTTTAGACCACTAACCAGCGTCATAGACTTCCATTATAAATAAGATGGACAGTCATGGATTCATCATTTGTACTTGACTGGCCTCATCCTTGAACCTGATGCTGTTCACTATTGTTCTCGAGCAGCGTCGCCTATCTCTTCTTCCTGTCCTGTCAAACATGAACGTTAACACATTTTATCTGGTTTATTCAAACTGTAGAAACAACAGTTTCTGAAAATCACTGCTCCTGGTCAGGAAATAGTCTGCACAAAACCCAGTAACACAACAAATGTTGGTTTTTACGGTTTGTTTTTTGGACTGATCAAAAAACAAACAAACAAACAAACAAACAAACAAACAAACAAACAAACAAACAAACAAACAAACAAACAAAAACAGATTTGACATCTTATTTTGTGAACTTTAGAGGTGCTGGAGGGCAAATTTTGTCACCTTTGGATAAAGCCAAGCTAGCTGTTTGCTACTGTTCCCAGCATTTATGCTAAGCTAATGTAAGCTAACCGGCTGCCTGCTGAAGCCTTATATTGAACAGACAGATAAAAGAGTGATATTCATCTTCTATCTAACTTTCCTGAGGGAAGAAGTACTAAACTCTTATAACTGATCTATAAAGAATAAGTAAATACTTTATTAACTATTAATAAAGCCATTAGTGACATAGATTTATGAAGAGAAAATAGTGGCCAAATATTTTATTAAAAAGTTCCTCCACTCATTCATCAGATGTTTTCCTGTAAAAAAAAAAACACAAATACAAATACGAGTAGCTGTGATTTAGCAAAGCAAAGATCATGTCACTATAAAACCAGGACGGGAGGCAACAGTGCAAGTGAAAATGCTGCTATCTGCTGTCATTTCCCTCCAGACGTACAACCAGTGGAGCATTTAAGTCGCTAGACGCACAGCCAAGACTCAGACAAGTGAATTTATGTGTTAAGTTGGCGTCCCCCTCCCTCTCCCTCACTGTCTCAAAGGCCCAGCACAGATAGTGAGTTCCATTAGGAATTTCAACTCGAATTAAGGTGCTTGGGGAGGACACATTAACACATGTGCCGCTTCTGTAGTTAAATGTCAGAATGGGAATGAGGCCTGTGACTTTATATTCCATTAGCCACTGCCTCATGTTTCCCTGCTGTGTATCTAAATAAATAATCAAGACAGCCTCCAAAACACGAATCATCTTTTCACAATAATAGAAAATTAATGGCTCTGCTTGGGTAAGTAAATTACACCAAGAACATCCCACAGCCTAAATCAGTGCTGAGGGATGATGACAAAGGGTGCATTATAGGCCACAGGAAAAAGGAACCCAGTCGTCCAGAAAATCCTGAAATCTGAATAAAATGTTGGGGCTTTCAAGCTCTTTACAATCACCTTGCATGAAAGTCTAATTCAGTTTGGCTTCTTATTAATTCATAAGCCATTAGTAACATATTTCTCTAACAAAAAGCCTCTGACAAAGGAAAAAAGAGTGTGTTTGGGAGAGGTATGTGCAATTAACATTTAAGCATGGGCGATTAAAAACAAGTCTCAAAGAAATGGCTTAGAGTGGGGTCTTGAAAGATTCAACGGCGGAACTATTTTATGGGGCATTAGCCAGATATATTTAAATACAGCTGAAGTGTATTCCTGCCATATAGTAAGTATAACACCTGTCATGCTAAATCATGTACACAGCCGGCTACTATTAAGATGAATAAAGCCCGGCTGGAACAGAGCACACTCGCCGTTTCACTACTAGCTGTGTACTGCAGCAGTGTTTGTGACAGTGAGCTTCAATATGATGCCAAATAAATAAAAAAATACATCAAATAATCGATTAGCTGATTGACAGAACATTAACTGATGACAATTTTGATAACTGACTGAGGCTGGGCTTTAAATCAGTGACGCTTTGAGCTGAAACAGGTGGAGCTGTCGACCTCCTGGTGCCAGTTTTTCAAGCAGAAGTGGAGATATTTTAGTGGAAGAGTGAAAACTTTGATCAGCTGAAGGAAAAATTAACAGATCAGCAAAGTCATTGAAGATATCTGTTCCAGATTTCATGGAAATCCAACAAATAGTTGTTATTTAGATGAGATAAGTGATGTTTCAGTAAAAACAATTTTACCAAAGTCACAGCAGCACCAGGTTAATGTTACAGGATCACTGGGATTCTTCCTCTGGGGATCATAGAAAGTCTGGACAAGAGTTCACGTCAATCCATCCAATCAGCGTTGAGATATTTCAGTCTGACCAATGAGCTGACATCAAAGCTAACAATGCTAAACGTTTGCTGAGCCCAGCTTCTTAAATAACACCGTTTGGTCCTGACAATCATGTGAATTCAACCTCCTTTGTATTTAGAGTTGTGATTTTTGACTGATTCATTAATTAATCAATCTATAATTGGCAGGTTATTTGCTAGTGAACATCATTTTAAAACACTCACTCACACTCAGCTGTTTCTATCTTTTGCCATCTGCGTCACCCGACCTCGTGTGCTCATTTCTTGTAACGTCCGGCTTCAAATTAACACCATCCCAGACTTTCACACCTGAGAGCCGACATGCAGAACCACTTCTTTTTTTTTTTCTTTTTTCACTGTTGGACTCGTTCTCAACCTGACACATGCCTCATTACAGCATGAAAATGACCAGCCTAACAGATAACAGTGAGCGGATCTCTGATGCACAGAGAAGACAAAACGCCTTAGGTGAAATACGTGCGGTAAAGGCTGCATAAACCTTCAACGGGAGTTAATTCCACGGTGGAGGAGGTGTTAATGCCATCTCATTTCCCCACATAAACACCTTTCTCTCTCCCTGTACATCAATTATTAGCACAGATGCAACCCACTGTTTACTTTTTAAACAGGATGAGCGAGCTGCAGCATATGAAGAGGCAACGAGCTGGTCTGCGAGCCGGCACAGGTTACAGTGCAGAGGGAAGAGACCTGGGACGGAGAGCGCCAGGAGAGTCATGAATAAGTCACACAGCCCCTGGACCTTCCTCTGAAGGTACCGAGGCTCTGACATGGAGCTTTTTCATCTGATAGCACCGAAATGTCCTGGAGACGTGGGGAATTCAGATACATGCAAGTGGAAATACTGTATGCATGCGGGCTGTCTTGTGTATGTGTGTGAATACATCACAACCCTGTGGATCACATACCAGGCATCTTCATTCATCCTCCAGGGACCCCCGCAACATCCACTCAGGTTTTCAAAGAGCTTTTTTTTTTTTTTTCCTTTCTTTCCCAGTAAGGCCAGCATGGCGTCAGGGTGCCAGGTGATTTTGCTTCCAGTTCAAATAATGACTGCAATTAAGCAATTAAGACCTGAGAGGCAGAGAGGCCAAGAGCTGGCTTTCCCTACACATCTAAACGGACTGCAAATGAGGATTCACGCGGGAATACAAACATTATGGCTGTGGCATATGCCTGCTCCCTTTGGTACCAGCAGCTTATGTCAAAGGGGTGTAGGGAACAGGCAGTGGGTGAAAGGGTGTGAAACATATTTTCCCGTAATTTTAAACATTAATGTGAGTTTATTTGTGAGTTCTAATAACCTTGGAGATCACATATCATTTAGTACGACAAACACTGAGCTCCGCATTTCTTTAAAGCAAAGAGTATTTACAGAATAATCTCTCGGTCGTGGACTGTTTTCACTGAAGTGCCAACCTGAGATGCTGAGGGTTTTTTTCCTTCGCTGCTTGAATAGCCTTTCAAGGACCGCAGTGAGACACCGGGCAGCAGCGATGAGATATTTGGCATTTTCAGGTAGGAAAAAGTCCAAGCTGGCCTTACATTCAGAAATAACACAAGTTCTTAAACTATTGACTGCACTGAAGCAGTAGACTTCAAAAGGTCCCTCTGACCTGTTTGCTGAGGAGCCTCAAACCAAGTTTTTTTTTCTTCTTCTTTCCCTCCCCAGTACTATGCGTTTCATTATTAATTTGTTTTTTCTCAAGTTTCTCTCTGACCCAGGACATTAAATAAAACATTGTATGGTTCATGAAAGATTATGAAAGAGCAGAACGTAAGCAGCAGGAGGTGTAAACTCAGCACAATTCATTCTGGTATATAATGTCAATGCCAGCAACCCCCCTCTCACCCTACCTCCATGCCCTGCAGGCATATTGGCGGAACTACCAATGGATGCTAAGCTTTTTCCGACAAAGCTCCGAAGATAAAGTATCTTCCTTTTATCCCTTCTGCAAATCAATTCTGGGCCTTACAGCAAAATCCCATAAAATAACTTCAAACACCACTACTTACTCCAAAAATTTGTATTATGGCTATATCTCTTTGAAGCCTTACCAGTGAAGTTTTGGAGGAAAATGATTTAAGTGTTATCTGCTAAGACATCAGCATGTCAGCACTTCACCTCAGTTTTTCTTCACATGCCAACCTGAACCTTGTATTTCTCTCCTTGTGTTTGGTTTTTGATTGCTTCTAACCATCCAGGCCTGGTGATAAATACAAATGCTGCTTGTAAACTTAATGGCTGCAGTAAGTGCAAACAAGATGGTATGAAGCCCTGCTGGTGCTTGATGCTCACTCAGCTGCTGAAATATTCATCTCCCTTCACTCTTCTTCAACAATATGATATAAAGTGAGGCTGATAAGACCAGAAAACCAGTGCGTCAGTCTAGGTGGGATTACTGAAGTAGCCACAGCGCCTACCTGATTAGCTTTAGCTAAGCAGTACCAGAGGAATCCTCATGTCATGATTAATTACTGTAAAAATTTAAGTACGCTCATTATTATTATCATTACTGAAAACAAAAATAAAGATGGAATGTACTTATACAGTATGTATCTCATGTATATCAGTCAGCTTAGTCACTTAATGTGTCTTTGCAATTAGCAAGATGAAAGCTAACAACCTAGCTTTCAGACAGATGGATTTCTAGATGGATGAGCTTGAATCAAAGGTCACCAGAACAATAGTTTAGGTTATGATATGCATGTAAGTAGCCTTCATTCATTACATTACCAAAAAAATATTTAAAAAAATGTATTTCTGTTATGCTACTAAGCAAAGTTAGTCAATTAGTCCTAATTTGTCACTTAAGGGTTGCAATTATGGCTGCAGGCCAGCTTCCTGGTTTGTCCAAACTGCATAGATACACAGATATTTGATTGTGTTTCATCTACAGACATCTTAAGCTTAGAATTAGTTACCTATAAATATGCCTACATGAATTAGAAAACTACTGAAGTCACAATGTATTTCTTTGTTAAGAATAATTAGTCAGTTAAATGGTCGCTGTCATGAAGTCGAGTCAAATAACCCAATGTGCTGCTAAATAAATGAGAATAACAATAAATTAAATAAAATTAAATAGAATAGAAATATAAAAAGAAATACTGTAAGTCATAATACTGTAATAATTACTCAGCAATATCACAATGTGCTTGTGTTCCAAGTATGTCTCCATGTCTAACTTACTGTCAGAGGCCTTTGCTGTTAGCAACAGCTACAAGCTAATGAGCTAGCTCTGCAGTTTTTCCTAAATCAATCACTATTAATTATTTATACAAAGGTACTCTGAACGGAGTATTACTGAAGAGAGTTAATCATAAAGTATTCTATCACTAGTGTAACTGTAAAGGGTCTTTGTGATGGCTGAAAAACAACCAGCTTCCCAGTTCTCTTTAGATAAACCTTTATTCGATGGATGGTAAGTACTGGTCAGCTGGTAGTACCTGGTTGTACTACCTGGTTGTAGAACCTGGTTGTAGTTTTTCTCTATTATTTGTTGCTGTGTGTTTTTGACCATTTTGTTTTTGTTCTTCTTATGAGTTTCTGCAGTTTATTGTTTTAGGATTAGAGGTATTTCCATTTTTTTTTTCAGTGTTAATGAGGAAACCTGGAAGACTAGCGACCACTTTGTGGAAGCTAATGGAAAGAATCAAAGAATAAAGATAGATGGACAGCTAGATATGGACGGATGGACATACAGATACAGATAAGTGGTGTTGCTTTATCTTTTATAACCTCATGGTGCTAATGTTAATTTGACCACCTGTCAGCTACAGGCACATGCTTCAGTAAAAAGTCTTGACAGCGAATGGGTGATTGCTCTTAACTACCGCATTTGGGAGCCAAATTAGACACTCCAGGAGGTCACTTCTCGGTACATTGAAAAAAAAAACAAAAAACAAAGAAAGAAAGAAAGATTTCAACTCCCACATGTTATATTTTAATGCCAAATCCACATGATGTAGCCCTGAGCTATCTAAAACTGCTACAGTGCTGATGTGAAATCGGGTAGTGTTCGTACATTTAGAGTAGGCAGTAGTGCAAATTTAATCTTCCTGCACAATACTGCATTTGATAAGCACTTCCCCCTGCTGTACTAACAACAGCGACTCATGCATAGGCACATTCAACCTTTATCTTTTCAGTTGGCCTATCTGTGGGATGCGCACAGAGCTCCGAGATCAGAGGAGGCTTGAAAAGATGACCTGACAATCTTGTGCACGGTCACATGGTCTTTCTGGGCTCCTCTGACCTCAGTCAGTAACACAGCTCCGAAATTTCACCTAAAGGAAAAAGAGGAGACATCGGATGCCCACAAAATCAATAGCTTTACTTTTCTGAGACAGCAACAGAAATTTCCATGTTGATGGGGCCCCAAATTTTCCTTATGAGGACAACATAAATCCAGTTCATAGCAGCACCATGAAGCTTAAATACTTGGACTGTGTCACACTCACACGATGACGTCAGAGCCATACGACATACTACATACTTAAATGTGCCATGAAATCCATTGTTCTCTTCAGACACGCTTGTTGAAATGCATGCTGACATTAAAAAATCCAGTTTTGCTCAGATAAACTCATGAATGTGTAGCAGCAGCAGCAGCACAGGAAAGGAACGACAAAAGCAGGTTATCCATCTGAAGGTGCTTGATTCTCTGTTTCTATTGGCTTGAAGCAGGTGAAGCACGGCAGCCTGACGAGGGGGCCCGACGTGACCCCTGACATGGGTCAGTCACTCACTAAGTGGACTATTAAACCCACGAAGGCCTCCTCATGTCAAAACGTGACCCACACGTTCACAAACCTGCACAGAAATCCTGCAGACAAACTGACATCCACAGTCCGGCAGGAGTTATGTTTGTGTGTCACGTTGATCTCATGATGACGTCACACTGCCTCGACTACGTTCAGACGTTTATTTGAGTGATTTACATTTACGCACCACACTGGAGTCACAGGGAGGCGGTCGGGGTGGATGGCGGACATACAGAGTTCAGGACTGTGACTCCGATCCAGACCAGCCGTGATTTTGGTTAAATGTTAATTAAAAAAAATCTCACGTCTCAAGTCCCTGCTGACTTTTTCTGTCTCTAAACAGACCCTGATCCTCTCCGAACACGAATCAAGTGCTGCCAGGGCCTAAATATAACCACGAAAAAGCTGAATAATGCTGTCGTCACCACGAGTGAATTGATCAAATTAAATTCATTGTGGGTGAACATTTTACTGATACATTCAGTATCAACATTACAACGTGCTCGGTCCATTAATTAACAACATTCCCTCAATATGTTAATAGGAAATATAAATTTGTTTCCCTCAAAACGTATTTACTGTTGCAAATTCGTCGTATATAAACTTGACTTCACTACAAGAACTCAGCTGTGTGGGCATGTGAAGCATCTGCTGGACATAATAAAACATTACATTTTCTTTCATGATAGTCTTATGATGCTCATTTTCAACTTTCAGATTTTAAGTGCGTGATAGAGGACGCCTTCAGATCTCTCACTGCAGTAAAAATACTGCTGCTGAGTGCTGCTTTCAAATTTGTATTTACAGTGAGTGCAAATACAGAATTACTGGTGGTAAAAATGTGCTTCAAGCACCGGTTTCTGCTGCACCCAAGAAAAGCCAGTTATTGAAGGTTTAAAATATTCAGAATTAAAATTAAGATTAATCTTTATGCAGAACAGTGACCCCTCAGTGTTATATACCGGATTATCACTGATGGATTACTGTGTGTGCAGCATTTTGTGTTATAGCAGGTCAATGCAAAGCTAATTTTATTACTTCAGATAGTATAAATTAGTGACAAGAGCTTTGCATTATATAAAGTGATTACGCAGTATGCTTTGTATGTAAAACCTTGATCTTCAAAGTTAATTAATAATTATTGCTGTCAAACAAATGTAGAGAAATTAGAGGAGGTATAAAGTAGCATAGAATTAATTCAAATAAAGTACAAGTACCTCAAAACTGCACTTCAGCAGAGTACTTGGGTAAATGTACTCAGTGACTTTTCACCACTTTCCCTCAGATTGTATCTTGGGGTCCTTTGGGGAGTCCCAACCCCCAGCTGGGGAGCCACTGCTTTACAGTACAGAACAAGTAGCACAAAAGAAGTGTGTGCTGCTCTGCTTGCTGTATAATAATGGACAACCACACCCAAACCTCAGCGCTCAATGCTCCAGATATGAGCAGATTCCTCATTTCTGTGTGGAGTAAGAATTACAAAAGAGGAAAATGTTTCTCCATTTAGATAAGTGTTATTTGCCATCAACAGTGTTGTAAGCTGCACAAGTATTCATGAGAATGCATTTGAATAATTCAGAGTGCTCTTGCCAACTGCTAAGGGAGGCCAAGTGACAGTCTGTGCATTATCCTTTGATCAAGGGTTCTATAAGAGCGCAGCATCGGCCACACCGGAGAAAAAAAAAAAAAAAAAAGCATATTTAGGCCAACGTGGATGCACAAATCCAAGATGACAGAGCAACAGAGCAGTAAGCAGCATCCCGATCTTTTCACCAGCTGCAGACTGTGAACACGGTGGGTTTGGCATTGTGTTAAGCAGAAAAGATCCATCAAATAAGACATCCCATCTGCTGGCAGTAGATTTAGTGACCAAAGAGCACAACCCCATATTCCCAATGGTTATTGTCTTTTTGGGAATTAAGTAAATTCTCCTTTTTTGTGTGAATGAGCTTACATAAAGCCAGAATGCTACAGGTTCAGCTGGGGGGGATTTGTACACACAGGATCCATTTAGTCAACAAAGGCTTATGAGGCAGTTGACTAATAACACAGCTGCATTTACAGTGCATGATGGGAAGCGATCTGAATATACCCCTCCGAGCAACACGCTCGCGATATGCTATACTCTAACTGCACGAGTTAGCGCGGAATCGTTCAAGGCTTGATATCCACAAGCTTGAAGTGTTAAGACAAACAGAACAAAGGAAAATGGAGCACGAAGAAGTGCTGCTCAAAATCCAGACCCAACACCTTTGGACAGCAAATCCCCGGACGCAGCCCGCTACAAACTAAATCATTTCAATAAACTCTGTCACGGAATCAAGCACGGCACCACCCAGGCATAAGCTACGACACAAAAAGAGTCACCCGCTGCTCTGAAATGCTTTGTCACTAAAATGAAATGTGATGTAGAGCGATTTTCCATGCATTTGCCTCTCAATTATGGATAGTGAGTGTAATTAGTTCAGATGGCGCCCAAACACTGAACTTCTGTTCAGTCCCATTACAGTTTGGAAAGGATGAAAAATGCATTAGGTGTGTATATATACACTTTTTAAAGCAACTCTTGCTTATGGTTAAAACACTTAAGCCATGAAATCCCACAGAGCCTCTTAAAGAGTTTCTTCTCCTTTGCAGTTTTCCAGAACAATCTGCGGCTGATTCTGAAACAATTAGACATTTGAGTAAATATTCAGCCATGGTAGCTGGAGGACTCGGGGGTATATTTATGATGCCGACAACCCGGGGAGCTCTGGTTCTCTACATTCAGTGAGGGGATTTGTACGGCGTGTGCAGATCTTGAATTCAGTGACAGACTGCTGTTATGCGGCAGATCCTTAATGGAGAATGATCTTTAACTGACTGGTTCAGGGCCAGCGCTTCACTGTCGACTCCTCAACAACAGGGCTCCAGGGTAGAAGAATCTCTCTGTGTATAACACGCCTGTAAGTGCTGTTTGTTGTCAAAAAAAATCTACTACCCAGTGTCCTGGATTAAAAATGCAACATCTCCTGTTTCTGTTCTCTTTCTCCCAGTTTCCTCTCCTGTAAATGAGCCCAGTCAGGTTAAATAAGAGATGCAGATTGACTGCAACAGGAATCTGGGGGTAAATAGACATGTGCTCAGCTCACTGCAATCCAACCTGTGAGCTTTGCCAGACATCTCTGCTGTCATTTTGACTTGTGTTACAAGGAAAGCTGTTTCAGGGCATATGTTTTAACATCAGTGAGCGCAACGCCACAGATTGCTCCTATGGAGTTGTTTTTTTTGACTCTGCATGAAGATGGAGAAATTTCTGATCATGCAGAAAAGAGCAGCTCCAGCACAGTACTGTTTCAGTACAAAGACTAGCTCGCTGCTGCTAGCTTGGTTGCCTCTGTTGGCCACGTGACCCCCGGTGCCCCTGCAGGGTTTCCCCATTAGCAAGTCCAGCTAGCTGCTGCTAGCTCCAGCAGCCAAAAAATAACTGTACAATCTCTTAACTTTTGTTATTCATGAAGTGCTTTATCCTTGTAGGGTGAACAATCAAAGCTACCGCAACAAGCTAGTTAGATAGCTGGCTGGCACGGTGGTAACACTGTCGCCTCACAGCCAGAAGGTCCCGGGTTCGATTCCCGCTGTGGGCGTGTCCTCCACCATGCCTTCAGTGCCTGCTGCTCGAGGAAAAAGGGAGTGTGGGGTATCCGCCATAAAAAAATACCCCCACTAAAAACATGCAAGAAGATCACCACCTGACCAATGGTGACGGAGAGGAACTGGGTCCCCGGCGCCGCTGTCTGCTGTCAGCCGGCAGCCCACAGCTCCTGGTCTGCCATGGAGGAAGGACGTTCCAGGATGGGTCAAATGGTTGTTTTTAGCCTTTAACTGACAAACTGGTTTAAATTAGCAGTTTCCAAGCATGCTAAGTGAGGCTAAAGCCATGTGACCAGTGGGTTTGTGACAACAGCACTGACGTTAGCAGGAGAGCATGAAATCATCACTGAGCGCCTGGAAATATGAAGTACAAATACACTACAATACAGTGAAAGAACTCATTAATGTCAGTAAACGACAATATCTAAGTTAGCTAACTATGGCTGACATTAGCTACTGTTAGCTCATACTAAGCAATGACACTGCAATGATTCATTTGTAAGTGAATACTTCTTTCAGACATGATATAGACTCTTTATGAAAAAACTATAAGACTGATTTAAAGCCATTTTATATTCATGGTTGAGTTTTAAATGGCTGAGTGTGTGTTTTGTAAATGTGACGTTTTGCTGAATGTAAACCTCAATATTACACCACAGATTGGTTTAACGCCTGAATGGGCCTGAATGATGATGATGATGTCTTGACTGTCATGTACAGAAAACACCGCTTTGGTCTCTCACGTTGGTTAGAGATGATGGAAATGATAATTTTCTATAATTGTGATTCTGATTACTGTAGTGTTAGTCATGATGATGGCATGATCGAGCATGACATCAGTGCTAAAAATGATCCTGATTTTGTTTCCTTATTATCAACAGCAGAGCTTGAGCCACAGTGTAAGTTGCCCAGCAGCTGCCTTTCCCTCGCTGCCACCATCCACTAGAAAGAGCAGCAGTAAACTGTGTTATCTCATCTGGGCCTTGTGTGCCATGTATGCAGTGAGCAGAGACTTGGTGGGGAGGCTCTGTAAACACAGCGTTACAGGGAGCACACATGTCTACCTTCTGAAACATCAGTCTCACACTGAGGCTGTCAAAGAAACGAGGCGCAGACTCGCAGCACAGCACACACAACGGGAACGGACCTGTGGCATCACTTTCAAATGCAATCAGAGCTCTGCAAACCCAACAATGCAAGGAAGAGGCGGAGTGTGTTTTAGCTGAATGTGTCACATCTGAAAAGATACAAATCAGTGTTTGTCTAAAGCGTAAATGCAACCGTGACCTGCGTTTAAGGCAGGTGAGCAGAAACAGCTCATCGTCTGAAATCTCCAAACACGGCGAAGAAAACAGCAGCTGATCTGAGGGGTGTGTTGAGGAAACGTAATGACTGAGTGGAAATAGTCGCTTTGCTCAGACTGACATGAGAGAAATATGCAAAGCGCTCTCCCTCACGCTGCTGAGAGGAAGTATAATCGTTCATAAACTTGAGATTTTACCAAAACTAGCAGGTTTCTTGTCATTGTTTTAACACCACCCACTCAGAAGCCAAAAAAAGCACAGCAAGAGAGTGAAAACGGAGCCATTTATGGGATGTCTTATACACTGAGCAGATATTCTGCCATCAATCTGAATGTTTTGAGCTTTCAGATGCTATAAAAGCACTGGATAATGATTGTCGGAGACTCTATGACTTGCTGTTGTTCTCACAGAGACGCGGGGCTCTCAGTGTCACCCGTCACACTCTGCCTTTAATTGAAACCATTTCCTCCTCTATGTCTCGACGCCTCATCACAGTCTCCAATGAGCTTCGCAGAGGTGCTCTAAGGCAGCCCCGATGCTAAAAGGATCAGACCTCTGGGGTGATCCACAGCCGGAGAAGACAGCGTTTACGCAGCGCCTTTAAAGAGGCTGTTTTCCTGGCTGTGTTGACTGGCTTTGGTCCAGGCTTCCTGTGACTGGGACAGTCAGGGAGCCAATGCGGTGCAGCCGCTGTGATGTCCTCATTTAAAAAGTTCTCGCTCTGAGTTGTGTGCTGTACAATCCCTCGCCACTTAGGGAGAAAACAGCCGCTTGAGAGCGCTTTGATATGTAGAAATATGAAGGCATCATATTTATCCCCTATCCCCTTCATGGAGAATGCTTGGATGAAAGCAGCAGTGGGAGCGGGCTGAAGGCTGCGGATTAACAATGACATAACATGAAGAGGGGTCTGTCAGCGCAGTGACACCTCGTTTCGCCTGCCATTGTCTGATTACCCCAACAGCAGCCCACCAATGACAGGGATGATCACAGGAAGGCGGGAAGAACACAACTGTCAGGCTTAGGCTGCAAAGCCAATTCCCACCATATCTGCTGCTTCAAACCAGATTTTAGACAAGAAGAAACAAGAGAGCAGTGGAGAGTGAGTGAGAAAGGGTGGAGGAGGAGGAGAAAGAGAAAGAGTGAGGGAAAAGGACACACGGACAGCTTACAGGGGATACAAACCAAAAGATTATGGTAATCTTCCCTTCTTTGTCCCCTGCGAAATGTTTTCGTACTACGCCTTTTATCTGTGTAAGAAGGGATGTGAACCTCTTCAGTTAGTGACAGTGGGCACTTTCTGTGTGGTTTCTGGGTAATTAGCACCAGTAGCAGGCCCTTTCTTTTTCTCTGCTCAAGCTTATGGTCTTCTTAGGGACGGCAACAGGGGATTTTCCCCCTGCAACCCTCTGTCTGCTCTTAAGGAGCGATTCCCAGCCCGGGCCGAGCCACAACAACCATCTGTTAGCGCTAGAAGGATCAAAACCTTCAGAGACTCTCAGCACCACTGACAATCAAATGGACAGCTTAAGTTCAGACAGGTGACTGAATTAATTATTCTATTCAACGTGCAACAGAGATGCTTTCAATAGCGTGGTCAATGGACTGCTCATATGCTCTGCTCAGCTTTTTGTTACTGTGTCCGTACTGCAGAAAACAATTAAAAGTCTGATTATTATTTCAGAAATCATTAAAATCTTTACTTAAATCGGTAGAAACTTTCAAACTTCTTCAACCTCCTGTTGCACACCAGCTAAGTGACTCAATTAGAAGCACAAAAACTTTCTAATGTGGTTTTTGAAGTCTCAAGCTCTGACTCTGCAATTTCCCTTGGTGGTCATTTTGCAGGGGGGTGGGGGGGGGGCTATAATCTTTTTTCCCATGCAGAGTGACAGAAGCCAAAGGATAAATTGGCTGCTGGCAGCACAAACACGCCTTTTCAATTTGGGATAGTACCAATATAAGATCTAAAAGAACACCCAAAGCTTACGCTCATCATATCAACTGGGGCTTTTCAACGGGGGGTCAAAGGTGGCCCTCAGATAAAGTGCTATACAAGAGATCAGTGGGGCCGCGCCTTCTACCCCCAATAAAAGCACTCACAGTGTTAATAGTGATAAATTTCTTGATCAGAAGAGTTGGCACTTCTCTGTGAATTTGTCTTCTTTTTCTTCATCCTTTGATGTGTTTTTCTCATTTTTTCTTCAACAACACCTCTTCTCTCCACTCCAGTGGATGAAACCTCTTTTTGTTGTGGTTCAAGCTGCATCTTATTGTCTCTGTCACGGGTGCTTTGTCTTACCAAGGCCTGCTGCACCCACAGAAAAGCAGGGGGGCTTCATCAAAGCCCGGGCGAGATGGACTCAACAACAGTGGATTAAGGTCTTCTGCATGATAAAGTCCCTACCTAGGGGTGGAATTAACTTAATATGTGAAAGAATGTTATTGAGAGGGAATAAAGTGCCAAAAAGCTCTGTCATTCTCTTCGTAATGTCCTAATCCAGCGCCTGACACAGAGACCTTGGGCTGGAGTTTGTTAATCACAGAGATGCCCATCTGTATTCCCTGTCCTTTAAGCTATTTAAACTTCGCCTAAACTCAATTATTGTCCCTGGGAGACCAAAATGGCATATTAAGTTACGTGAAAGGGTATTCGACCAGGGGGAAAAAGGAATCCCAGCCTTAAAACGAGGAGATGTCAACGCAGCCTATTTAAGTACAGCTAAACAGATTAGAGGCAGGATCTATAGACCTGAAAAACAACGTGACAATGAGTTAAAGAGAGGAGGAATCTCACTTTCAAAGCATCCTCTAAACTGTTAAGCAACCTAATCATGGAGGATCTGAGAGACTGTGCCCCGGCATATATTTCTCTATTTACAGCTCACACATGGCTAAGATCACTGAAGACCTCAGAGATCCAGGGATAAACTGAGTGTGGACAGCATTTATTCTCACACCAGCACGGCTCACCTGACACATGATAATAGTTTGATTTTAAAACATCTCTTGTTCAAACCTGCTTAATGTCAGTCAGTTTTTACACAAAAACAACTAAAAATAAGACACTAGATTCTCTGAACAAAATGTTGAGAAAGAAGTGAGATGTTTATATTTTTACAATGAGAGAAAACTGGTTTAATCATCAATATTTGCAAAACATACATATATATTTTATAACAAAGAGAAAGCTAGACGCTAAAAATGGGCCACTAGTCGCACATCTATTGTATTTTCTTCTTTTTCGGTGCTTAAATTATAAGAATTATCAGTGTCCTGACAGGGAAGCAGACACTTTATTCATCACTGGGAAAAAATAACAAGTAATGGAAGAACCATTTGGATAATGCAGTTAAAGGTGGAGTGCCAGACTTTCACAAATGAACGTCTGTTACATTGGAGCCTTCGTCAGGCACACAGTGCCGATTAAGTCTGTTGCCGCCAGGTAAATATCTGTATTTCGCATTGTACCACCATTGTTTACAGTGGTAGACAACCAGCAATGACTGGTTTTCCAGAGGTGAGGAGGGCAGCAGGAACCCTTACCCTAACCCTAACCCATGTAATAAAAGCCAAATGCATCTACTTTAAATACTCGTTTAATCTATAACATATTTTATAAACTTTTGCACGTTAAATCTGAAAAGTAACTATATCTGTTAAATAAATGTGATGAAGTAAAAAGTACAATAGTTCTCTGTAATGTAGGAGAGTTGAAGGATATGATAACATCACACAGAAGAGCTCAACTGCAGTACAAATCCCACAAAATGACTCTTAAGTACAGCAGATGAGTAAATGTACTGAGTTACTTTGAACTGTCATGCAGTAATCAGTCACTCCATTAATAGATTCTTTCAATGTAATGATGTTGGATCAGACTAATTACAGGTGCGTAGAAAGGGCATATATTTGATTCCCAACACTTCAAAGTGCGCAACAACCATGAACAAAGGATGGATGCAATTTCACGTTCAGCAAAGCATATGAACAACAAATGTATGTGACGGCAGTTCTGTTCCATATGTAGCCTAAATGTCCCTTCATCTCAGGCGCATGGTCAAGTGAAAGCGCAGCGGTCGAGGCAAATGGACTCACTTTGTGGCACACAATCATGCCAGATTGGCTTAGAAGCAGAGGGAGCGTCCTGCCTTTAACGTCAACCAAATACTTAAATGGGAGCATTTGTGCGGCAAGCTGGAGAAGTGCTGGCCTTTGTCAAACCATCCGTCCAAAATGGCCAAACGCACTCGAGTCTACAAGAAGTCGCTGCTGCCTCCAGTGAGCGTGGTTTGCATATTCTGTCATGCAGGCAGTAAATGACACAGGAGTGTACAGAACTCTGGAGAGGCTCCACTTCTCCCCATGTGCCCTGAATAGTGTGATACCGCTCAACAAACTGTAAACAGGCAGATTAACAAGGTTTGCCACACCATGATTCACACGTTTGCTGTGAAGATAAGAAATGTGACTCGTCCGTGTGACGCTGATGTGAATCTATCAGTGCCAGCACAAAGACAGGGATGATAAAATTCGCTGACCGTGGACATTTGGTGAGTATATGAAACAGCACTGAGATAACCATGGTGTCAAAATACGACTTTGCATCCTACTTCACTTTTTTTTTTTGTTTTGTACACGTGACAAACAACACCTCCTTTCTCACCTTCATCCAGATAAGTCTGATTATGGTGTCAAAATTAGGGAAAAAAAAAACATTTCCTGTGGTTCTGTTGCAGTGGAATATTCCAAGCAAACAGGTCGCAGCTAGCCGTCACACCAGTGTGCACATCTAGTGGAGAGGATGCTTCTGCTGACATGCTGTATGGAGACATTAACCTGGCCAACCATCTTGCCAATGGTGAAAGCTCCTGAATAAAAAGGAGGACACGATTGTCACAGCGTGTTTGCTCTCTTTGCTTCTCTTGTCTGAGCCATAAGGCCGTCGCACAGCGGAGAGGAAAACCCACAAAGAGGGGCTCTCTAATGAAACGAGAGGCGACCGGGACACTGAACACGCTTTAACATCAGCACAGAGAGCGAGAACTAATTCTGCTGCTTTCACTTCATTTTAATCTCCCGTCTTTTTAACTGAGACTCATTTTCATGCTCCACAGATGCTAGAAACCTAGAAACTCCCATCTCATAGCAGGGCTATTAAATGAATGGCCAATGCTACACATCTATACCAGTATCCAGAGGAAAATAAACAACAGAGGAGTACTAACACAGTTGTGTGGAAGTTGGCTGCTCTTCCCTCTGGATAAACCTTTGAGCAAAAACACCACAGGCTATATGAGATATGTGTGTCTGCTTAAGAGCAAGAGCAAGTTTAATTACTGTGAATAAAATGGTTATGCCATGTGGCCTAAAGGGAATGCTACAGTTTCTACTTCCAGTCAAAATGTTTCTTTATCATTACAACTTCTAATGCTTTAAAACATCAAAATTAATGAAAATATTCATATCTAATGGAAAACGAGTGCAGCCGGCTTTGTTTGAACGAGGTTCACATTACAGCATTTACTGTCAGCAACGGCGGCAAGTCACATTTCTCCAATACATGCATCCCACTTCCAGCTGCAGTTATTTTATTTGTCTCTATGATGGTAATACAATCGGAAACTTGTGCTCCAATTTGTCTCAGTGGTCATCTCACCACGGACACGCCACTGTCTCAGAGAAGCCTGGCCCTTGGCGTTCAATTTGGAGCACTTTCCAAAGTATGGATCTCCCTCTTGCCCTCCAGTCTTAAGGACGGCACACATCAGAGGCAGATGTTGCTCTAGCACACACACAGAACCGATGTCAAACATTATGCAAAACTGCCGTACACAATTCTGTTCACTCTTAATTCTATAACTCATGTGTCTGCTCGTGAGGACTGTAATTAAGGAGATAAAATAGAGTTTGAGGGCTGGATGGGGTAGAAAGTGGAGCTAACAGAATAAAAGAAATGACCTTAGGATAGTGAAGACAGAAAAGAAAGCACACATCTCTAACTGACCACTCATGCTCCATCAGAATCATATTTTTTCCACTTCATGCTTGGTTTGCCAATGAACCTTTTCCTCCTCTGTAAACAAAACACATATTTGCACAGAAAATTACATATACAAGGAGATGTGCGTTTTACACTCAATGCTTTGGACACCGCGGCTTCTCCAAATGGAGCAAAACAAGGGCCTTTATATCTAGTTATGGACAAAGTGCACTTCAGCATGGCTAAGTGGTTTTAGAGGGGGTAGGGACGGAGGTGGAGTCAAGATCCATCTTGACATTTCTTGCACCACAATTCTGTAGGATAGAGAATTCAAAGACAGATGTGAATACTAACAGAGACAAGCTTTAAAGAGCATTAAACAAATACACTTTGGAATTCAAACCAAGGGGTGTCACAAATGCATTTCCTGAAACAACTGCAGTGGGAGACTAAAAATTTTGATGTTTATAGGTTATAATGTGGCCTCCTTGTTGAACAGTCTGGGATGCTGCTGGACCACATGGCACAACAACTGCAATGGAATCACATCTGACATGTATATATTCCAAATACAATTTATAAATAGCTTAATAAATGTTATGCTCTCCCGCACCACAATACTATTACTCTGGAAATAAATGAAAGGAGACATTTGCCCTCTGTCTCCTCAGCACACAAAGAAAGGAGAGTTGTTAGTAGGTAGGTATGCGTGCATCTAACATGGAAGGGTAGAAACGAAAGAAACCCAAACAGCCAGATAGCGGAAAGTCTGCTTATTTAACTCAAGTCCTTAAAAAGCTAAGTAAAGAAACGAAGTTCTTCACGCGTTCTCTCTAAAACGAGAAACACACTCACTTTTCAACATTTCTGCTCAGCTTAAGACAGCAGTGAAAGAGCCAGTGATGGGAAAAGGTCAATTAGCTTATTAGAGCCCATTCAGGTAAAGGTGATTTCATGCTGTTGACATGTAATATTCCTTCCCTATCTCTGATTTGACAGAGCGCTTACAGTCAGTAACATTTGCAATTTACTCTAAAGATAAATGTGAATCCTGCAGTCCAGCATTCAGCATAGATAGATAGATAGATAGATAGATAGATAGATAGATAGATAGATAGATAGATATTACAGACAAAGAAAATCACAATATATTTGTAATCTAAGTATGTTGCCAAGTGTTTTTTTCATTTCAAGGGTCTTTGTAATTAGCAATAGTTGCAAGCTAGCTAGTAAGCTAGCATGATAGATAGATAGATAGATAGATAGATAGATAGATAGATAGATAGATAGATAGATAGATAGATAGATAGATAGAATCACAATGTATATGTATCTTATAATTAGCAATAGCTGCAAGCTAGCCAGCAAGCCTCACAGTTTGCCCAAGGTTAGCTAGCTACCTTAGAGACAGACAGACAGACAGACAGATAGACAGATAGATAGATAGATAGACAGATAGACAGATAGATAGATAGATAGATAGATAGATAGATAGATAGATAGATAGATGTTGCAGAAACATTAAAATCACAGTGTATTTGTATCTTAAGTATGTCATCAAGTATATTTTTTCACTTCAGGGGTCTTTGTAATTAGAAAAAACTGGAAGTTAGCAAGTAAGGAAGTTAGCTTGTGCTGCTAGCACCAGTTTTTAGGCCGGATAGCTAATTAGCTTATCAGCCACAGATCATTAAATAGTATGTAGACGAACCTGCTAATGTCAGATTGGTCCATTTATGCGCTAATGTGGTCCTTACTCTTCCACACCACCGCTAACAAAACGCTGTCCATGGACATATTTTCATTAGCCTGTTACTGATGGCAACAAGGCATGACCACATGTGACACCAGAATAACTTTAATTAATACATAGTACACTAGTAGCTACAGATTGATATGACCATAGAAAAATTAAAATATCACAAGGATGTCGCTGAGCATAATTAGTTGCATGACCTTATACCTGCAAGCTAACTAGTTAGCATCACAGTTTGCTCAAACTAGAGTCATACCTGCCAACACGCTGCCAGAGGTCCATAAGCTTTGTACATTTATCTGACATCGCCCAAGCTGCCAGATCGTGTATGAAACACAATAATAATAATAAAATGTGCCACATACAGAATACGGCAACTTGAACAGCATTTCACTGATCAGTGGTCTCAGTACCAGTAGGACAAGCACTGAAATCCACAGTTCATACCTCAACAGCTTCTAACACCCTGGGAATAAATTGTGGCAAGGTGAAGAAAAGAAGAAAAAACACACAATTGGAAAAATACCTGCTGGCATGGGCTGCAGAGAGGTCGGCTCATTGATACCGCTGGCCTGTCAACTGTGTTCTTTTTGAAACAAGTCCAGTCCCAGGGGTCACTGCAGGGCAGCCACTGCCCACCGACATTTGTGTTACTTTTCAACGCCAGCCTCCGAAACATAGACCTGAGACAATTTTTAGCTTTCCCTTTCCCTTTTGCTTTCACTGATTATGGTCACAATTCTCCAAATGCACTGATCTTATTTAAAACTGCACGTTCTAACACATTTTGTCATAGTACATTTGGGTCTAACCAGTCTTAATAAGGCATGTAAACAAGCATCACTTAAGTTCCATAGCTATTAGTAGAAGTTAAAGGATAATCTAGTTAGAAATTAATTGGTGCATGAAACACTTTAAACCTTATTGACTTCTACAGTAAAAGCTTTTGCCGCCCTCTAACGCAGCCTGACACACATTCAAGTGTACTAAGATATAGTTTTTTAATGCCCTAGTCACAAAAGTCTATTCCCAAACTGTCTTTGGATTACTTATCTTGCAGCAATAAGTGAGATGATTGATGCAAACACTTAACCACCATCTCATACTCTTCCTTTGTAAGTGCAATTATTTTTTTCATGTGTAATTTTGTCATCTAATTATTTATTGCAACTTCCTGATTCATCACTTGTGATATTAATCATTACCGTTTACAGTTTTTACAGTGTATATAGTATTACACACATTTTATTTTGTCTTTTAATGGTTCAATTTGCAGTATCTATTAGGTGCTACTACTGTATATAGTATTCTAGTATATTGTTTTTATTTCAAGGCAATTTATCAGTATGATGCATCTGTTTTAGTAGCTGGTTTTGCTGTTGTGACTCTTCCGATTTCCCTGCATGGGATGAAATAAAGTTTATTTTTTTCTTGATGTGGATGTCCTACTTATTACACAAATCATACGTATCTTGACCTGAGATGATCAAAATTTGAACAAAGATTAGCACGCCTTATTTCACCAGCAGAGGTGTTTTTGTTCCATGTGTTTAGGTCTAGATAATGAAATAAAAACAGCTGTGGTTCATTCCTAACAGCTTTAAAACGAGCTTCTGGCACATTATGACTTCCAGTATCACGTTGTTATCATAGCAGTTATAAAAATAACACAAGATTCTGGTAAGTTTCTGTTCATCCAGTGTTCTGAGGAGGATATAATCTTAATATAGATGTTTGTTGTTCTGCTCTTGCTATGAGATTTAACACTAACGCAGGCAGCCAGGCCTGCTCCATCACAACGTCTTCCTCTAATGAACAGTGAAACGCTCCATTGACCAGGAGGAGGGAGGGCGCTGGTTTGAGATCACAGCAGATCTGTCTACAACGCTAATGATCATTGTGGTTAAATTCAACTAATTAGCCACATGCATGCCTGCTGAATGTGCTGCTGGTTTCTGATACGCGACAAGAAACACTGAGCTGGTGGTTTCAAACGCGGAGACATCTTGAAGTGCAAAAAAAGATTTCCCCCAAAGGCTCCCGTGGCCGTGTTCATGGCACCCAATATAAGTTAAAGACATTCTCATGCTTATGAGAGAGAGCAGGCAGTGTAATTTAAATTCTGTTGACATTTACTGTCAAGGAGTATTAATTCACAGGCATCCTCTGCTGCATGGGCTTACTCAGCACCAGCGGGCCGCAGGCTCTGGAGAAAGACATGCTCCCTTTACTGTACTCTTAGCAGATTTCCCCTCAGACTGTTGCTGTGATCGGAGGCGCACAACCCCCAACCCATAGGTCATAACCGCAAAACGCAGGGATATAGCCTGGTGGAATGTCATATATACAGGTTGTGTCCTCTAAGCGCAGAGACACCTTCAGACTGCATTTCAGGGGATGTGCCTCTCTCATCATCCCATGTCACAACAGAGAAGATCCCATATTTCTTCAGTGCTCCACTTAGAGGAAAATATCAACCCAGTTTGCTTAGTGTGAGATCTATTTCTGGTCAAACTATGACTATTATCTGGTTAAGCAGCACAGCAATTTCCAGAGGGTAAGAGTAGCACAAAAACACATCTATTAAGACCTTATGTCTCGTATCTGCTCTTCGACTACTCCTGCGATTCATATCGAGAATCATGTTTTTCTAAAGAGGAGGTGAGAGAAAATGCTCTGTGAGATTTGACCTGATTTGACTCACAACAAGCAAATCAATTGCTTGAGCTCATCTTCCTCTAATTTACTCTTCCATTTAATTTTTTCATTTGACTCTTCTTAGATTCGTATCCATGTGTGATGATGTGTCCGTATGTGTTCACATGCTCCTTAAAGCGCAATTTACCATGTGCGCGTGCACATTTAACCGTTGAAATAAAGTCTGTTGGACAAGGCTTGTGCTTGGTTTAGCTTCTAGCAATGACACAATCTTGAGTGAATAATGCAGTCCTAATCAGCCGATGATCTGGGGCTAAAAACTGGAGGGAAAATCAGGAGCCTTTAAATGTAACAGAGAACAATTACTTATTTGCGCGGGGCTAATACATAATTGACTATATTTAAGGAAATGTGTATTATGTGTGGAAAAAGATCCAGTTTGGAAAGAATCAAAGAGCATGGAAAAATTTAGTGGTTATATTAATATGTGCTCAAATAAAACACACAGTGAAGCAGAGAGATGCTTCTGCTCTTCAGCCATTATTTATTTTCACATTTAAATATTCTGGATGCAGGAGTAGCCAGGAAGCAGGGAAATATTAAAAGCTAAAGCTGATAAAAGCTCAATTTTAAACTAGCAAGGGGAATTGTGCTCCTCTTATTTTCTTAAATTAAGAGACGTCTGAACATAAACCCTATTTTTTGCTGGTGGATTGTGACCTAAATGGAGGATTAAACTGTGCATAACAGAGCCTTTAACTGCCTGTGCTGGAGCTGTGACAGGTCCTTGGGAGATACACAGAGACTGCTTGCAACACATGTCATATATCATAGCTTCAATCTGTACCCCAACCACTACCTGCAAGCTACAAATGTGCACTTCTGCTGTCATTTCTGCAGAGACAGAAGAGGGGGGTGGGGGGTGGGGGGAGGGTTGTGAGCTAAAAACCAAATAGCTTTGCATTGTTTGTTTTTGTCTAGCCTACATTGTTTGAGTGTGGGAGAAAAAGAAAATGCTGTGATTTGGAAACATAAGCATGCATTTACTTTTTTTTTTTTTTGAACGGTGCCTTTGGACGACGTTTCCTGATCGTTATATATAGTTGTGAGGAATAATAACACTTAAAGGGCTTCATTTTGTTTTGATTTTTTTAATTTGGAAAATGCTGTTGGCCCTGTGTGCTTCACAAATTAGTGCAAAGATGTTCCAGGTACAGGTACACACTGGAGAAACAGTAGAAGAAACAGTAACTGTAATTTTATTAATAGGCTAATTTGTGAAAGATCAATTATCCAGCTCATTTGCAAGAAATATTAGCATCTGATATTAGCATGTATACGTTGACAGATTATCGATGTATAGACAGTCAGACAGACAGACAGACATGTTTTAAAAACTTATTTCATGAATATTTACATTCATCTCTCAGAGCTTCTGTGCAGACCACCAGCACTCCCTCAGACAGCACGCATATGCACCACTTTGTCCTCTTGCTTTAGGGAAACAGCAGAAATTGTTTCTTGCTGATGTAATTTCTTGTTCCTCTGTGTAAACTGTTGTAATGTTTGATAAACAGCCCACCTGCCTGTCGTGATAAAACTAGTTTTTATCGTCAAAGTGTTACCAAAGTCTTGAAATGCTGGTAATTTGGACACAGAGCTATGAGACGTCATCAGTGGACATTTGTATCTAGCTGCCCGTTAATTATTATAAGTTCTAGGGGCAAAGCTACAATGTTTATCTGTATCTGTTCATGTCAGAAATTTTATATGCGTATTCAGATTTATACAGGAAGTGGGCTGGCCTAAACAGGAAGTTGTCAGGAAGAGACCAGCTGACTTCATTTTCTTTGTTTAATTAATTCTTCATTTGTACTCATGCATAAATGTAGAAGTTTAGCTGCCAACAAAATAAATAAAATGAATAATATTTTCATCATCATTATCATGTACCTTCATTAAGAAATTTATACAGTAACATTATCCAGTATTTCAGGCTTTGATTTCAGATTATCCTTTTAGTAGGACGAGCAGTAAACCTAGTAAAAACATTTGAGGACAGCATCCCAGCAATACTTACTGCCATCACGAAGATTAAAAGTTTAATTTTTTGTTGAAAATGTTTCAGAAAATTTTGATTCAGCTTACATCATTTTGGAGGCTGCAGTTTGTGGATGTCAAATTGTATGAGAGGCCTCTCAAATATTTTATCCACCCAATTCATGTCAGCAAGGGTAGACTGAATATTAGAAAGTGAAATGAGTTGTCTGAGCGTCTGGTGTTCAGACTTTGTAAGGCAGAACTTAGATTTTGAGTGCATCACATTTTAAAGAAGTAATATGTTTACCTAAATATCCCTGACAATTATCCAAAATGGGAAACAGTCAAGCAGAATAGACACCAACTGCAGCTGTAAATTAAATCATCACCAACCAATCATACCACTCGAGGTTCAAGTGCAATATGAGTCACACTGAAAATCAGAATCCTTTACGGCAGACCCAACACCTGCCAGTTGACTTAACTTGGTGGATAAACAGTTTTTTTTTTCCTTTTTCTCAGTCAGTATCCAATCATACCGTGCTGCAGCAAATCAAATGGGCATGAGGAAGGAGAGCAAAGCACACCTCGTTTCTGCAGAAGAGCCTTGGCTGGACGAACAGGTGTTATGGCTGAATACCAATTCAAGTTCAGAAAGGAAATGCTGCAAGGCTAAATCCTGCGCTGCAGTGACTAATTTATTTCCAAATAAGCATTTAAGATCGCTAAACTAAATCAAAAGAGAAAAATGCACTGGTGAAAATGTTGCACTTGTAAGAACATAATTAAAACAAAGCCTCTCACTGTGTAGTAAATCAGTTTTTACTGCTCTCTTGAATTAAACAGAAATGAAGGGTCCAGGTGGTGAATTTCACACAGGTATTTTCATTCCGCTTTTGTGCTGTTTAAAATTGTATTGAATGGTTTTTGAATGCTCTATCTGTCAATATGCTGTCTTATACTCTCTGCTCAGAGCACCGTCATGACTGTTTCTTCACAGTAGTTAGAAAAACCGTCATGTTTTATTTATTTTAAATTAGTTATACTCGGTAAAATCTTTCTTTGTGGTTGCTCAAGGCTGGTGTAATGAGATAAATTGGTGCTTATAATTTTAACCAGGCAAAGCTTCAGTAGGCTTTGCTTTAGGCTTGTGCAGCACCATAACTTTGAGATTTCAGCCATGAAGCAACAAAAATGAGAGTGCACTATCAACTTCTAATGAAAATTATGCTGGTTGTGGTGAATGGAATTAAATGCTGTACAGCTCAAGACTTGTTGTACATTCAGATTTTAGAGGAAGTCTAATGGCAAAATATTTGATAAATTATCAGACCTCATAGAAACTATAAGCTAAAAGTCTATACACACAAATATTCACACTGCAGTGTGTATTACGTAACAATTATTTAGTCAAATGGTTTGAAAGTGTTTCAGATGTCCCTCTATGCAGATGACACCATGTTATATACAGATGCTTTATCATTGTTTTAATACTGTACTTTAAGCCACATGTTTCATGCACGGAATTATTCATTTATATCATTTTAAGTTTTGTTTGGAGTGCATGTTATTGAATTTTGCTTTTTATTGATATACCAACTTAAATTTTCAGCATTTCCACTCAGGTTTTTTTTTAAGCACAAATTGAAAAAATTGCATAAAAACTGAGAAAATTGATGTGAAATGATTTTCATTGGCCGTCACACTAAACATCATGTTGTATATCAGGAGAATTTGTTCGCAGACGTACTCTTGCTAACTTTGCTAATTCCCACTCAAGTAGGCATAAGTAATTTCTCAATCACTATAATCTCAAGCAACACTTCATGTTTAAGGACAGTGCTATACAATATGTTAGCATGCTAATTTGCTTGGTGATACAGCCCAAAGTGATGTTGACTACAAAACTGTAATCTTCACAAAGATGAATCAAATGTTCTGAATGAATTCATTAGTCAAAAAGCCTGAAACATCTTCAGGGCATCTTACACAGAGACTACAGGCTACTTATATATTATTCACATGTCGAAAACATTGCATTTCTCAGCTTTAATATACTTTGGCTGAGGTCTGTAGTTTTCTTTAGTGCTCTGTGATGCTGCTTGCTGATTGTGCATGTTAGCAAAATACATCAGAAGGTCAAGCAGTACTGGTGACAGCCGATGCTATAGGTAATCAAACTGCAATGGCATTTACGTTTTAAGACACCGGGTAACATTGAAAGTTGTCTAAACACATCTTTAAGTCATTGGAGCTCGCTGCATGGTAGACATAGCAGCCATGTCAAAGTTATTCCATTTGTTCTGATTAAAATCTGTACTTCATTACCGTTCTGGTTTCAAGATTTGGTAGAGAGCCATTCACATATTGCAGTATGACACGGTTACACTAATCTTAACAAAGAACAAGAACGTTTGTGTTGTAAAATCACTGGTGGTCTGCTTTAAAAATCCCACAGCGCTTCGGCACGATAGACTATTTCTATTTTAATTAAAGGTTTGAGTGGCATCATGATCATCTCATGCCAGAAAACTTCTATTTTGTGAATTGTAATCTGATCCCTGCCACAGAGAATGAGCAGGCTCACGCCGGCTTCTTAACTGCTGACACTGCCGGTCAATGAGATGATTTTTTCCTCTCCATGGGTGTTTCTCAACTTGAAATAGAGTGCATTGGCAGGACTTAAATTGGTGGCATTTTGTGGTCTTTATAGAAAGGGGACTCATTAAAAATAACCCAGAGAAGCCTTCAAGTTTCCTCCATCATTAGCCAATGTAACAGCAGATAAGAGAAGTATAATTATAGATCTGGGTAACTTGTGTTGTCAATTTAAAAGTGATGGAGCTGCATAATCCCCAACCTTGTAATTGGCCGATGGCCCCTGCAGCGTCATCCCTGTTTTTAATGAGTGTTAGCCCGAGCAGAGGTATACTCACAGAGATGGTTGCTGCTGATAGCATGCACGATATTATGTCTGTTGTAAATCACCCAGTGTTAATCTTGTCACTTTCAAGTCTTGCTACCTATTTTGTTTAATACGTATGACTTACATTATACTGTAAATATCTTTGAATGAGGAACTGTAACTGTGTAAATCCATTCTGCTAGTATACAGGTAGAGATAAAAAGAAATTCAGATGCTGTCGAGAAGAAGTTCTCAAGTACATTTGTCCAAAGGCCAGAAGCAGATTGCGGGGGCCAGACGTTGAAATAAATAAATTAAACAGACCTCCACCATGAAGGCAGTCAATGCTCAATATAAAACCTTCAGTTCAACTTCCAATTACTGAGCTCTTATTTCAACAAAAAACTCCTCTGTAGGATCCCAGGAAGCAAATGAAAATACTCAGTTTGAGACTCGATTCAACAGGACCACGAATATGTACCCAAGTGACACCTCCTGCCTTTAGTGCACAAGATGTTCACATTTTCTGAATTCATTGATATTCTGCAGGCCAGACGGGAACGTTCAGTGGACCGTTTGTCGCTCATAGGCCATCGGTTGACCATCACTGCTAATAGTCCATAATAATAATAATGATAATGATAATAATAGTAATAGCAATAATACCATAAGAGCTTAACTATTTTGAGAATCAATGTTCCATTAAAGAGAAGCATATTTTGGTCGTACTTCATTGATAAACATCTCCACCGATCAAATTAAACTCTGATAGTTAACTTGTGCATGCTAACTCACCTGCACTCAGGTTTGTCCTTTGTGTCCCAGTTTGCACTTTGTAGTCCCAGAAACAAGCAGAGATGGCAGTGAGTCAGGGGCGTTATCGACATTAGGTCCATGTTTTTCTTGCAGATTACGGGAGCAGCTCCTGGATAAAACATCAAGAACATTATCTCACTCACTGAGCACTTAGTATTTATTTTTTATGTTGAAAGTGAACGCGTTAATTCAAATTATTAGTCCACTGAAGTCACCAATGCAGCTAATGTAGATCGTGTTGGCACAATATTAGAAAGCGTGTGCAGCATTGACTCTGCATTTTTGCAAACTGCACAATCTTTTTGGCCACCAACAGGTTGTAAACACAGAACACCTCATCATCCCACTGTAAAGTCTATATGGTGAGTGTGTAATGAAGCAGTTGTCTGTATGCACAGTGAACACACAGAGCCGCTTTAACATTCAGTTGTGTCAGTTGTGTTTCTAGACACCTGATGAATGTGAGTCCATTACTCACTATCCTTTTAGCTATGGTTTAGTCTCCACCAACTCCTGAGGGAAGCATCTGCTTCTTTAGCAGCTAATTGTTTCACTATGTTCACCAGGCAGTTCCCAACTTTGCCTGTTTGCCATTTGTTGCTGGACAGGTCATTTTTTGCAGCTTTTTTGATTTCAGTCTAACAAATCAAACATTCAAATATACAGACTCGTGCAGGTTTGTCAAAGAAGGTTGAAAGAATAATGGAAAAACATTTAAATAAAAATATTCAGTATTAAAAAAGTTGTACTATTGAACTGTATGAATGACTTGAAGTGGCTTCAAGCTGAAAAATAATTTCTGTATCATATTTAATTACAGAGTAAACTTTAATTACAGCCATTAAAAGTTATTTGGGAAACTCCAAGTGTGATTAAACACTAGAGGATGTGGCTCAAACAGGCATTTTACCATAAAATTGCAGTCACCCCCCCGACCACAGATCAAAAAGAGAGGAAAAAAGGAGCTACACAGTAGTGCCACACATGTGGTCAAGGGTTTAAAAAATTAGCAATGCTCAACTGGAACGGAAGTAGCTTGCCGTGACTGCCACAGCAGAGTTCCTCTAATCATATGTAACATCTACCTTTGGAACGTAGCAGAGGGAGTTTACAATAAGCTTAACCCCTACTTTTATATTGCACTCAGCAGGTTTCCCTCTCCATGTTGGGCACTTTGAACACTATTTTGTTATTCTGACTTCACTTGGTTTAATAATCCGCAGTTCCCTTTTTTTTTGTCTCTTTTCTAAAAGTCTACCTCGCAGGCTTTGATGTTTTGTGGAATACGCACTGTCGCCGCTTTAGTCGGCTGGCGTTTGACGGGTTAACTGTGGAAACCTCACAGCAGAAAACACTTAGAGCAGACGTTAGCTTTTTTCGACGTTCACTCATTTCTAGCCGTCGTTAAATTACAACTGGAGCGGAGTGAGCGTGAAAACTGAATTTTTTTGTCAGGTCATGGAAGGTAATTTGTTGATGGTGGGAGAGAAAGGGAATTAGGGAAAGTTCCCTCCCACTGACCCATTTGATATCACACAACAGAGGCTGTTTGAGAATTTGGCAGCCGGCGCGGCGCGTTTAGCGAGGGTCGAACTTTCGGGCGCTCTGTGGAAACGTGGGAAGAGAGAGCTGGAAAGTGGACGAGAATTAATTGAACTCTGTACATAATTCTGCGTCAATGGCCTCCTCTGTCCCTGGGCTGAGGACTGAGAAAGAGACAGGGTTCGATTGCTCAATATTCATCTACATTTTTCCCCTGGATAGGCACAATATGGCGGGCTTAATTAACTTCTCTCAAAGGTGAAGCAGTGCGCACCATCTGCTGTGAGACAATCACATTTGTATGCCTCTCTGAATAATCCTGTTACTCTATTAAAGCAAAGCAGTATGCAGGGGAAGAGAAGTCTGGGCGGAATTTACACAACTTCTCAATCATATATGGAAACCTAAATAGTCTTTTAAAGAGCCGAATGTGGATCTTAGTTCACGCGCTGCACCTTTATCTCCCTGCAAAGACGGAAAAGTTGGGGACAGTTCAAAAAAAGCTTTCCACCAAACCAACCGTCAAAAAAACGAAACGTTTAAGCATCGTGGTCCACGCCGGCTCGAGCCATTCACACACATTGCTCTGATCATTTCATACATTTTATGGCGAGACAATTTGAATTCTTTAATATATCTGAAGGACCACACATCGCAATCAAGGGCCTGCTGAACTTGCCCTAAAGCCGGGTCATTATTTGATCTTTGTGCATCTTAATCTGATTATCTCATTGTGGAGGTAAACTTCAGACTCAATCTTGTTAGCAGCTGGCCAAGATGGATTACGACGGCCAGTGAGGTGGAAAATGAACTGAGCAGTTCAGCTTTGGCCTTGCTCTCTTTCAAGATACTCACCACCACTACTTCAACTCCTTCTGCTTTTCTTTCTGCTGGCCCTTCAAACGAGATATTATCCTCAGGAAAAGCACGGGCACCCCCTCCTCCCCACACACCCTTTTCTTTATCTCTGATGCTTTAACTAAGTGAGGACAATGGCGAAAAATCCTGACCTCTCTTAAACATTCAGATTTTCAGGCACACCGAGTTATGAGAAGATGGTAAAGTGGCTCAAACCCTACCTTCACAAAAAGACGAATCTCGCCCTGAAAGGCTTAAATTCTAAGACTTTGTGTTTCAGCTGTTGTTGGGCCATTTTGACCAAAACATGCAGCAACCCGATAGGTCGAGAGAGGTATGCGTTGCCTCGATTCTCATCTTAAATGAAGAGGGTTGGTTTTTTGCCTTTTCTTTTTTTTTTTCCTCCCCTCCTTAAATTATGCAAATGCCTTAGATGTGTGGTCCCGCTTAAGACACTCAGTTTTGCTTGTGGTCTTATTGCGGTATTGAGTGCCTTTACAGTGAATGCACACCACAGTCCACAGCACAAAAAGTCCCCCTAAAGGCTGAAAGGAGTTCAAAGCATTCAAAAGACAAAAAGGACTAAGCTGGGATTTTTTATGTACACTGAAAAGAAGAATAAAATATAAGTTCCCTATTGGTGCCTGTTATGGCAATGGCACCCATATTAAAGCATTATGTTGTGACATAAAGGCAGCCTGAAATTTTTCTTGCGCACCATATGCAAAGAAGAATCGAGAATAACTTAGACGGGCGCTGATTTTGTAACACGAACCGCTGAATGCTCTTTTTGACACACCATTGAGGGAACAAGGAATTCAAAAGAGGTTATATTCGATCAGGTTTTCTGCCTCAATAGGTTATAATCACTCCTAAAGTATTGAGCACTACACAGAGAAGAGAGCTTCTAAGGAGGCTAATCAGCAGGTTTTCTCCCTATTATCGTTTCCCATCTGAGGGTAACAGCGCACAGAAGTACCCCCTTCTATTGATTATCTGGACTGGAATTTAAATATTAATACACTGCCCGGCCCTGCTTGGCACTCTCTCTAGAGCTGGGCTGCATGGCAAAGCACTCATTCCCCAGATTAAAAACCCCCTCGTTTTTTTTTTTTTTTTTTTTAAAGCACAATCCTGCTCTCTTTTCAGCTATAAGAAAAAAACTTCAAGGGGGAAGTTGAGAGGAGAAAGGGGCCAGAGCTCTGTGTCTCTGCAGCGAATTCAAAGACGACACTTTTCCTTCAGGCCTGGGTCTGCTGAAGATGCAGGAATCACACGGCAGCCATTTAACCGCTGTCTGCTATAGAGAAACAGAGCGAGGAGCTGTGTATGTCCTCTGTTTGGCTGGGCAAGTAAAACTAAAGATTCGCTGAGCTTTTAGCACATTTTAGCACATGAATTACGCTAGAAAATAAAGTGCAACATATACAAAATCGCGGGTTTGAGGCCAGACTTGGCAACATAAACACCCACAACACAAGCTGGCGACGTAAATGCGATGTGACCGTTTCTCGTACGTTCTGTACATTACAAGCATGAGCCCAAACAGCCTTGTCCACTCGACCTTGTGAATGAGCACATTTGCCTCCAGGGTTTGGTTCTGCACGGAGGGGACACAAGCGTGTTGACATCAGTATTGGTGGGGCAACCCAAACACACAAGTTACGGCCCCCACTTGACACAAGAGTAGTGAGCCCCAACGGACAAGACAACACGCAGCACAAACCGCTCAGTGAGACAAACGGTCGAACCAAACCTGGGATCAACGGATCAGCAGGAATTTCAGGAATCCCAATCACAGACAGAACATTCAACATCACATTAACAAAAATAGATGATAGGTGCGTGTGACTTTAAAAGTGATTTAATATCGCCGCCCTCCATTTCATTTCCCCGTATGCCACTTCAATACACACCTCAGCGTTGTTTTCACTGTTCACATTATGAGTCAGAGGGATCGCCCAAATCCCGGAGTAATCCTCCAAGAGCCATATAATGAAGAGATCAACCCAGAGCACAAGACAAACAATTTAGCATGACGCTAAGTCCCCGTCTCATACAGTGAGGGAGATGTCCATTAATACACCTGCCTTGATTTGCATTCACTCTGGTCGAGGGACACTGAAAGGAAAAAAAATCGGTCGGGCCCCTAAGTCAATCAGCTCCTTTCACTCTGAAATTGGGTCCTAAGATACATAAAGCTTTGCCTCTCTGTATGAGACGTATTGAGGCTGGAATAGAAACTGTTGCTGAATTTGGAATGACATACTCGTCTCCACCGAGGCACTGATACCATCATTATTTCTTTTTGCACAGTGCACATTCTTCTTGCTTTAATATCCAATTTTAATCAGAAAATATACAAAAAAAAAGCTCAAAAATCCTCCATTGTGCTCTGTAAGATGTATGTATGTTCCCTCGTCTGTCACTAAATAGTCAAACTTGTTGCTGAATTTGTTTATTTGGTTTCTTTCAGAATGAGATGATCTCATGTCTGTGCACAGTGCAGAGATGGAGTTTGGATGTGGTTAGCTTAGCTTAGCATGAAGCGTGGAAGCAGCCGGAAACAGTTACTGTGGCAAACAACCAGCCAGCCTGCTCTCACCAAATGTCTTATGAATAGCACGCCACTGTCTTAAGTTATTCTGCGGTTATCACAGCACATTGTTTGCTTTTCTAGTAAAGGATATCAGGTGATGCAATATAAACAACAAGAACATCCGGAGGCGGAGAGGGCTGGTGGACGGACAGGACAGACAAACACAAGACGTTCACCCAGGAGGCAACTGTCTGTGTCCTGTGTGAAACCAAAATTTAACCTGGTTTACATGAAAAAAAAAATGTAAAAATGACAATTTGTGATTTTATGGGGGAGGGCTCAGCTATTTCTTGATGAACAATAGTTTATCCATCCAACATTTCTGTTCAGAGTCTCCAGCTAGAGCTGGATACTGTCTGTGAGCCACTGATGACGGTAGCTAAAGAAGCACTAGCGAGCTAATGTGCTAGCATATTTATATATATACTGTTGTTACTGTTATTGACCACACCAGCTAACGGTATGACAATGTCCTTTGGAGATTTTATTAAAACATGCTACAGTAACACATTTCAGTCCAAACTGCTGATTGAACGTGACATTTGTCTTTGTGCGACAGTGAAACTGAGCTGTGTCCTCTTCATCAACCACACAGACATCCTGCTCAGAGCTGCTGGGAGTCTCCTGCCGGGCGACAGACGAACACATTAAAGAGACAGAAACTAGAAAGCAACTTTTATTGAAGGAATCCGTAATGTGGTTTTCAAAATCTGATTAACTGAAGGTTATGTTTGCAGAAATGCTCATGAAATATTTTCTTATATTCTGGGGGGGACACTGACTCTGTGCGTCCTCGTTTAGCTTGTTTCTTTCATAGTAGTCACGCGACAGGTTGATTGAAAAGCTTCACTGCATTTTTCCCTTTGCTGTAGAGTTTTGCTAATTTTCTAAGCACAGTTGTGCCCGATTACTTCCTATTTTAAGCTGACAAGCTAACAAGGCTAATGAAAAGTAGCTTACCCGCAGACGCCTTCAGCTGCCTCGTGACCCTCGCCTTGCACATCATAGCGGTCAGTAAAAAGTCTCCTGTCTGTTGGCAGGTTTTTGTTTCTGAATGTGCACAAAAATCCAAAACACTGTGATGACAAGACTAAAGGTTGAACAATCAAAATGCCACTACGTATTTTTTCACCTTGGGTAGAGACTTTATGCAAAGCTAGGCTAACCATGCCACCACTCCAGCTCTGTACTGTTCTTAATACACACATAGGAGATTGATATCGATCTTCTGATCCAACTATTGATCTCATCTATATAAAATTCTGCTTACAACAAAGACATCAAATCACATAAGAGTAATATGCCAAGTCTGTGGTCCTAACAGTACCATTTGCAAACAGCTTCTGACTGTATTGTAGGTGAATACGTTAAAGTTGCTTGTCGTCCCCGCACGTCCTAATTATCTAACCTCATTCCGAGTATTAGTACAGCTTTTTCTGATTAAAGGTGAGGACCTCTCCATACACCTCTGCCACATGATAATGTGACAGCAAAGGCCATTAATGCAAGAGCACAGAGGTCATTAGCATCGCTCCATGGTGTAGCATAAAGTAATCACCTCCTGAGATCCGTCTCCTGTGACTGCTGTCCTCCCCCTGTGGTTATTCTCTACACGTGTAAGGTCAGTTAATGATGGTGGACAGAGATATCTGACCAGGGGAGAGCACTGGCAGCTGATTATGCTCCGCTCCCGACACTTCTTAACCAGCCACGAGATGACAAGGCTGACACTGTTAAGGATTTTTAACATTCCTTGCTGCTCATCAAAGATTTTGCAATGAGAGCAGGCTGACCATAAATTGGGATTTAGCTAGTAGGTGTGAAACTCTGGTTTTCCTGCACCATTTTTGCCTTCCAGCCGGCTTAATGAACGGTGTTTCAGCCTACCAGGAGATAAAAATAAAATTTCCAGATTCATTTTGTAGCTGTAGATTTTAGCCCAAATTATCTGTCTGATAAAGGCTCCAATTAATGACTCTGAGCTTTATCATGGAGGAGCAAAAACATGGCTTTATAGCAGTCGCACAGCCCGTCCTACAACTGGATCCTTACGCACTTCGCAATTTACGCTGAGCGCCAACGGAGACAGTCGTCCTTAATATGAAGCAAGGTGGAGTCCAGCTTTCAGTCCAGAGCTATCGCCCGTGTAGTTGTCCATCCAACCTTAATCCTACTCTAACTTTTAGTTGGCTAAAACCTTCTATACTTCCTTAACTAACCATAATTAATTTGCCACAACCATGAACTTTAACTTTACGCAGATTTTAGGAGTGGGCAGATTGATCCGTAGAGTATTGATACTATTGATATTCAGTCTAGTTTTCAGCTTTTGATGATAGCATTAACAGGATTGATATCTAATATGTATGTTAGATGACGTTCTGGGAACATTTCCGCTCTTCTTGTCTAATGTCTAACGTTTGGCAAATCACTCAATTGCAATAAAAATGGATATTTCTGCTGTATGTGTTGACAGCTTCAGTTACTGATTATTTTGCAGATACAGAATTCATTTGAGCTCACCTCAGAACGGCGGACTTCACGTCGATGTAAAAAGGTGAAAATCCCTCTGTAGAGTCAGCGTTGGGTTTGTCACTTATGGGCTACGGTAGAAACATGGCCGTGCAACATGGTGGATTTTCAAACATGACAGTTTTTAGTTTCAGGTGATTGTATACAAATGAAAACATAATTATGAATATTCAGTTTTTCTGCCAATAGATTCCCATAAATCTTACATAATGGAGTTTCAAGTGTGTATATTCTGATGTCACAAGTGTAAAAATGGCGGCATCGGATGAAAACATAAATCATTTTGCCGAATCATACTTTCTTGTCTGGGGTTGGGTAGAATTATTGTCTTTCAGTAAATACTACTAATTACTGTTCTAAAGTTCAAAAATTTGCTCTGTGAGTTCAGTTTTAATAGTAAGAAAAGCGCGTTCACGTCATCAGTGCTGAGCTTGAAACGGATGCCTCGACTGCCTCGAACCGTCTCTGACTGATTTGTGCTGATTTAGCAGTAAGTGGCTTGTTGAGAAACAAGAATGGGCAGCCTTGGCGTCTTGTCTTGTCATTCATATTTTCGAGTGTGTGGTCTGAGCATCAAGGGCGTGATTGGATCAAAGCCGACGAATTCGCCAGATCTAAAACCCAAGTTCCTTTAAGCACCTTCAAGAAACCCAGCGTGGCGTGTTAACATTCCTGTTGCTGTGGGGAGAGCAAACAAAAGGAGACAGCAGTGACAGTTTAGCATGGATGACAAACAAAGATACAAAAGAGAACATCACACCAGAACAATATATCACTACAGCTGATGTTTCTCCTTCACACAAATGGCATCCCAGTCATTTTTCTTTGAGATGTGTGAATGATGTTTGCAACCATCTATCATAAAAGGACATAATGGAGGTTGGGGAAGTCGAAGACTTGGACACTCCAGGGAGCTCATTACTGGACCTATTAATCTGTTATTTGACCCCTGCGAGAGCACTCCCCAATCTAAAAAAGACCTATGCTTCCTTAATCCAAAGATAAAAACAAAACCTCAACTGTGTCTCGGGGATCAACGCTCCAATTCAGACAACAAAGCGGAGAAATAACAGCCTTAGATTGGTCTGTTCTCAGTGTTAGATAAAAGCAAGTTGATACATTTCTTCATCTGACTGAGTGCTTTGAAAATGAACTCCAAGCAAAAGCTAAATTATTGATATTCAAGAGAAATCTTAATGTTGATGTCGGCGCTGAACCGCAGTGCAAATATAAAATGAAGCCGGGGAAACGGAGGGTATGAAAATCACCGTCCGGTATACCTTTGTTATGACTGAGGAACTAACCACAGGAGTATTGGACAGTGAGTGCTCACCACTTTCCCTTTAAAGAAGAGTCCTCCTGCCATTCTGTGTATGCATCCTTCCTTCAGGGGTGATTGTCTCCTTGTTAGTGGTCTGCTGTTGAGCTCAGCACTTTGCCAAGTCAAAAACAATGTCATGCCTTGGAGGGCTGTGTGCATCTCTCTGTCCTTTAGTAAGGCTTCTGCACCACTCAATTAAATTTCCTACATGCAGCAGACAATAGACGTAGGTATTATCGGACAATTCCTGTTTTCTACCATCAGTTTTCCCCTAGAGAGACTCTTAAAAATGGACTCTAATGATTTTATTAAGTGGCGCAATTTCTCAACCATTCACACCTTAATCACATTATCTAACATGCATTAAGGTTTTGTCTTTCCCTCATAGATTAACAGTGATGAATCACTTTCCATCTTGTTGCATGCAGCTTTCATTGATTTCCTTCTGCATTTTGCACAGATTCAAAGCCACACTGCTGAGCCAGTGAGCCAAAGCAACGTGTTTGAAAAGAAAATATATAGCATAGGCATTTTTTTGTGCTGAGATTTTCCTCTCAGGTTACAGCGAACACCTCATGTTATAAAAAGCATTTTAAATTAAAGGTGAAAATTCAACAAACACCACCATAATCCCCCCTGTTTCCTGTCTTTCCTATTAGCCTGCGGTACCTCACATCCTTCCAGAAATAAATTCAGTTGCTTCTCATGTCAGGTGACTGTGAACCATGTGAATGAAAGTCAAAGCATCGCCTTAAACTGGAGCTGAAAGCTAGTTTTAAGATTATCGTCTCCATGTAAATATACTGTTTGTCCTGTGTTTGAGATTTGAGGAGCTTCATAGCGCAGCGTCTTCAGCTGCAGTTTTCTACGTTAGTGAAAACTAATTTTAAATCTATTTAAAAGCATCATTTAGCTGCATGGGCCTTAGTTTCGACTGCGAAAGTGAGGCAGCGTCACCTACAACGCTGGCGGATTTTTAAACAGTTAGAAACAATTTTTAGGATGAACTATGTCTACTAAAAAAAAAAAAAAAAAAATCCAATGTTGCTGTATTAACGCTGGCTCGCTAACTGAACCGTAAAGGAGCGTTCCGACAGTGTGTCATCTCATCATAGCGATACATACGCCACGGTTGATGCTCTTTACCTCCTCTAATCTCATCACCTGGCAAAGGAGCATTTGCTACCATCATGTTTACACTGAACATAATGGAGGTGGAAGCAGCAATCACTTACTTAATTAACAATTTGAAATTAATCACCTGCAGCTGGTGCAGAACAATCCGAGCAAAGGTGAGCTGTATTTCTCTTTTGATCATAAGCTGGGAGCGATGTGTTTAAGTTGGGATTTAATAGAAAAAATAATAATATTGAATGTGAAATTGTATATTGCTGCTCGGGTTTACATGATATCATATGTCTGATTTAACTCTTGCCTTGCATTAGCTATTGGACTTTTAGCTATCAGGTCATTTTACTGAAGTTTCATTAGTTTGTTTGGTAGTTCAGAAATATCAGTTTAAGCACAAAAATATAATTGGGAATTCATGTTGCATCCATTAGAAAGGAGAATTATAATGACATTAACTCATTAAGCAAGTTACTGTGATTCAAATAGCCTTAAAACATGACAAACTATTGGTTGGTATATCAAACAAAAATGACCGCTTCAGGATGAAAATCTCATATGTACATCACTTTGGATAAAAGCATCTGCCAAATGACAAATTGTAAATTGTAATTGCAGTATGTCATAGAGCTCCACAGGAGTATGAAAGCGGTTCAAACTACGATGTTCAGGCAAAAACAGACGATTATGTATTTTGATATTTTCCCTGTGATCGCTGACGCCGTCACTACGCCTGCACTGGATGTTCATGTTTTGGAGGTCATGAGGGGCTCTGTGCCAGGTAGCAGGTTAAGAAATGATGACACTGTATGGACACTCCATTTCAAACTGATTCTCACAGAAACTTCTGGCTTTGATTTCCCCCTCAGATGGCTGGAATGAAAAGGACAGTTATACATATTTCAAGGCCCAAGGCTCCACAAAGGGACTTGGGAATAAAGAGGTACGAACCTTTGAACTAAACAAAGGTCCATCACCCACATTTCATATCAGATGTGCTGTGTAGCCCTTGTAAAGACGTGGATATGGAAGGAAAAGGGAGAGGAACCAGCATGCCCTTGCAGACAGGTTGTCTGAGTGTTGTCTGCATGTCCCATGACCCCCATCTTCCCCGTGCCTCCATCTCTAACCCATCCAGCACTTGTTGGCCACAGAGGTCTGCGGAAAGCCTCCACAGCGTCGTCCATCTGTGGGCCTCTTTGAATTGGACCAGGGGCTCACAACAACAGGCAGTATCAGTTGCATTAGGTTGATTAAAGTGGTTGGCGTACACAGGCACTTGTGCTCTTGCAATGCTAGATGAAAGAGCAGCGTGGCGGCGGCCCCTCTCCTGGTTGTCAGAGAATCCGCCTTTGCTCTCAGCAGAGGTCAACAAAGGACCAAATAAGACGAGAGTGAAAGCAATCGAAAGCTTCTTTGCCAAATGATCTCTAATTGGCCCTTTCTTCCTTGCGGATCAGTCATATGATTTTGGTGGTGACGGTCGACTTACCCACAATTCTACCTTTAAAAGCTTCTCTTGAAAGTGGACTCCTTGAAAGAAGTGACCATTACCTAAACTACAGTTGTGGAAAGAGAGAGAGAGAAAAAAAAACAATCTGACCCAAAGTAAAAGAAGAAAGATTCCCACTCGTCGAATTACGTTTATCAAAAGCAATGCATAATTGAACTGCAAATAATTAAATAAGAAGAAGTGCTGCAGTCAAAGGGAGCAGATGACACATAATTAAAAAACAGGCTTCAGAGAATTGTGGTTGTATTTCTAAAAGAACGGCGCATTAAAAAAAACAGAATGTGATCAAGATCTGACAGCACTTCGGTTTCATTTATCAGCGCTCCGCCGTAATTTATTCAAATAATTACGATGCCAGATGCCATCCCCTCTTTAACCATCAAAACAAACTACAAGCTTTGTCCCTCCCTTGCAGCTGAAGAGGTGTCATGTGAGGCAAGCTTTCCTTTTCATTACAGATACGACTTGAGGAACATGCCATATTCCACTTTTGGAAAGAAGTCAAGACAGAAACTGACAGTATTGTTCTAGTATCAGTGTAGAAAAAAACAACAGGAAAAACAAACAAAAGCTTTGGCACTAAGGAGCTGTTCCAGGGATGATAACAATAAAAAAGGCGAGGTGATCAATGCTGTTCTGGATTTTGATAACACATTGCTCATGCCTGAGACAAATGATGGAAATTCTTAAGGAGAGAGGGCCTGCAATATGCCAAATATGCTCCAAATTAGCCTTCAAGAACAGCGCTCAGTGTGTATATGGGAGCTGCGTGAGTAAATAAAGGGCCAGCATAAATTACCTTTAGATGTCAATCGTGATAGCACACCCTGTTTTTCTTTTTGTTATCGTGTCGCCTATTCGTCTCGCTGGCGGATGACATGAAATGAAAGTATTCTCTCTCTAGCACCACCAACAGTACTCAGAGCGCTTTCTGACACTTGAAAACGCTACGGGTTCGTGAAACCACAGCTGGGCCCCCACTGATTGGCTTGCACACAGGCTGCCACTAAACTTTCGCTGCTTGAGGAGTTGTCTGTGCCGGGACAGGTGGTGTTTATGCAGATGAATGAACGCATTACTGTGTGCTCTTCCTTTTGGTTTAAACATTAGCGTTTCAAATGTGACAAATCAGATGTTCATCTCCTGCTATATGCAGCCATTGTGTATGCTGCTGGGAGACCCTTGTATATGAATTCCCGTAGGTGTTGATGTGCACATCCATAAAGTATGGACAACGTATGCAGGCTGTGATATATTCAGGGAGTCTTCTTTGAATATCTGCACTCAGACATGGTAGCAACACTTGAGTGTTTTTAGTTAGATTTCTTATATCAGAGCTCCTGTATATTGTGATGATAACTTGAGGCTTGCTTTGCAGGATTTTTGGGCTCCAATGAGGAAGCTGAAATGCATTTTTCATACTGCAGCTGAGTGGAGTGGAGCTAGCTGCTGGGTTTTAGAAGGGGTGTTGTGAACACCGTGCAATTATCTCCCAATTATCGCACATATGTTTGTTTATAATTGGGCCTCTCCCCCAGTCACTGCAGAGGAGTGGATCAGCGACAGTGAATGGCAGCCTCTCGTCATATTACATGACAAAACCTAAAGGTCAAACAATAAAAACATCATTTCTGTCTGTGTAGGTTCTGAAAACTGGTGACGTTCAACGTCTTTACAATTATTTTCATTATTGATTCATCCGCGGAGGAGCTGCTTGATCAATTGACTCATATTTTGGTCTGTAAATGGTCAGATAATAGCAAATAATTCCCATCACAGTTTGAGTCTGAGCTGACAAATTCAAATGTTTTGTCCAAAATCCAAACACATTCAGTTTACAACCACAGAAGACTCAGAAAGCCAGAGCAGCATTACTCGAAAAACATGCTCAGTCACAATTAATAAATGGTCGAAACTGCTGATTAATAATCGCTATTTGATTAATCTTCTAATTGTTTCAGCTCTCATTCTCTTCACGTGCACGCTCTTCATCAGACGTTATGGTTGAAATCAGTGTCACAATATTAATAAGAAGATTTTTCAAGCAGACAAAATATTTAAAACATAACCTTAAATGACCCCTTTTGATAGATTTTAATTGTAATTGGGTTCATTTGGAGGACTGAGAGCAATAATAAGATATAATAATGGTACAGTCTCAATGAAAGTCAATAAATGGTCGCAGCTCTACTTCACTGTTAATGCACTCGAGTATTTTCAGGGCACAGCCTGCTGATTCTTTTGCATATATGTATATAAATTACATTTTCTGTATTAATGTGCAAAAGGAATCTGGCATGATGAAGTTTTGAGGTGCAGGATTTTACCAAATATTGATTTATTTATTTTTTTTAACAAAGTCTGAAGATGGATAAAAGGTCTGCCTGACGAGAACTGGACGGGACATTTATAGACTGAGGCCACGACTTTATGAAATGTTTGCTCCACTTGCAGCGAGCTGCTTTGTTTCTGCGACACTCTGTGCTGTGGGTGAGACACTAAAGTCCCTATTGTCTGAGTCAACTTGACCTGACCTAGCTGGTTAAGCTGAGGCATTGTGAACAGCAAATCGCTTCAACTAGGGGGGTAGCTGCTTTGTGTGGCTATGGGGAAAATAACCTTATAAAAAGCCCATACCCATAGTTAATGCAGAGAAAGACCAGTTTTGTCCCTGCAAAAGCTCTGTTTATTTCCAACTGCCAGTGAAAAACAACAATTGTTTCAATGCGCTCTGACTCCCTTGGTGATCTTATCCTTCCTGATCCATTTAGCAACACTTTTAGCGATCCCAGTTGTTTATGCACACGCATTTCTCCACGTTTCTCACCACTTCCTGCACACGAGATACTGACATATGTCTGCATATGCACGTGTTAAAAATACAGCCGTACTCTCGCGGAAGATGACATTTGTGAAATATCTAGAAACGCGGCACCAATCAGCTCGCGTTCTGGCCCGAAGCCTGCAGTGGTGAAGTGGTGAGAGGGCCAGACAGCGCTTAGCACAAGCTCCTAATCACATTTCACCACTCGGCAGGTCTGTGCTTGCACATCGCAGGTACTTGTAAACTCCTATCAGTCCTTCTCTTCACACCCGATGTTGCTCTCAATGTCACTCTTCGCCAAGCTGATCTGGAGACAGCCTTAATTTAAAAATGTAATTAACTGTGCCATAACACAACCTCCAGGAAGCACTTGCTGCTTATTCTTGTGATTCAAAACAAAAACAAACAGTGTGATGGAAATGAGGTTAACGACGGCACCCTCGCTTCGCCGTACTGTGAAATCAGATCCGGCTCGGGTTGTTTAGACAAGGTTTCTTTCGCTGCGTCTGTACGTATTATTTATTGTCACAAAGTGAAGTTGATTGTTGTTGACACAGTTTTCTTTAAGAGTCATCATATAACAGATCAGGCAGATTTCATCACTCTGTAATGGCGGATTGGTTCCATAAAGAACGCTGTTGGCCTTCGATAGATATGGTGTTTGCTTGAATAATGACAACAAAACAGCAAACTCTTTACCTCATAAAAGACATGAAAGTCTTTCCTCACACACACAATCACACACAGACATGACGGATCAACCGTGAAAACTATCAAAAGCTGAATTACTGGTGGTTTAGTCCAGACCAGTCCAAACTTGTATGATTGTCTGAACTGGGCACAGCTCTTGTTTGTGGTCTCCCACAGACTAGCGAGAGGGCACAGAAGGGGGACAGCCTTTCTCTCCCCATAGGCCCAGTGCCACCTCCTCATTTCCTGCTGGACCTCACCAGCAGACACCTCCCTGGCTCTAATTACCACGCCGTTAGTTGCAGTTCCAGCAGCAGCAGCCCTCCCCAGCAGCACCTCATCCCTGCGATGAAGCACGCGGCTAATTGTTCCATTACATCAACAATAACGCATCTTAAGAAGAACAAAAGATAGAGAAAGAGGAGAGAAAAGCACAGAGGTAGAGACTAACTTGACATGCTAATTTTCATTAACCCTGATCTTTCATCATCCGCCCTCCTCCCCGTCGTCTTGCTCATACAGGGTGGTGAAGCACTCACATTATCCACAAGCATTCCAGCTATCACTAATTATCCAAAGAGTTCCTCATTAGGCTATTTCAAATCCAACCTTAGATCAACACTTACTCAGACCTCGGGGATTCTTGATTCCCAGCAGCGGTTAAACAAACAATCAGTTCAAAGGATCAGGTATTCTACTTTAAGAGGAGGAAAAAAGCCAAGGGTAAACAACTGCTCATTTGAAGGAAACGACTCCAGCGGCTCTCTGGCATGGATGCAACAATCCATAATTCATTTTGCTCAAATACGTTCAATTTCTCTCTTAAATTGGGTCATTAAGTTATGAAAAGGTCTAAATACAAGGGTGCTGGCTTAGCCCGGACTAAAGCCGAAGCGCTCTACGGCTTACGCTCGCTGTTGCTGTAAAGCGGCCATAATCAATATTTTACATTAGCAATGGATCACGTGACTACCTGTGTGTGAGAGGGGTAACTCATAATGATGAACCCACAGTAAATTACAGCAGTTCCTTTTCTAATCTAAAACGTCACCAAATGACCAAAGAGCAAATGACCAGACAGAGTTAGCAGCTAGCTGGTGAACACAATTTAGCATTTCTCATCTAAAGAGGCGGATATTTTCTGCTCAGGAGTTGGTGGAGACCAAAAACGGAGCTAAAATGAACATAAACATTAGACTTGCCAGGTGGCCGTACAAACACAACTCTGAATGAATGCTAATGCTGGATGTGTAAACAAGCTACTTGATGCTAACAGGTTAGCATCGTCAACATGGCTCCTAACCAGATGAGGATGCCTGACCTTAAAATTAAACAAAGAGAATTCTGCTTCGTTATAAAGGGAACACGGGCAAAAAAACAGGTTGGAAATCGTTGCAGATCTCAGTGATATGACGCACAGCTAAAGTCGCTGAGCTGTTGAGACGCGTGCACAACACAATTAGATATTCCACCAGTTTCACATTTGGGGTCAATACTTTACACCCACGAGGGTCGATGCACAGTTCAAGAAGAAGTGCTCGAAAGGATGTTTGCAAAGTACGTTACATTGTCCTTTGTTTCCCCTTACAGAGGCAGACCCAAACACCGGTGTGTACAGTATGTTCCTCAGAGAGTTGCTGCCTCTCGAACCAATCACAGTCCTAATGTGCAGTAATTTCAGCTGCTTCTCAGCCGCCATCCTCCTGAGCACACTCCCTTAACGTCAGCGCTGTGCTCTGTGAAACACCACCAGAATTTGAGTCTGTCACTTAAAATATAATGCCGTCAGATCTGTTACTTTAACCTTGAAGCAATTAGCTGTTGCTGAGCCGTAATGAATCCTGACATCACTCCGCTGTGATGAAACCCCTAATTGCTCTGTAAAAATTGAAGCTTTTGACATCACTGCTGACAGACTTTTTTCTTCTTGGTTGTGCGGTCGCATGTGACGGCGCCTGGTTGAAACTTGAAAGGTAGCGGAGCTTCTCTGCCATCAGCTGTCCTGTCACTTGACAAAAAGAGAGAGGGAAACTGGCTGGATTTGCTGAAATGATGAGGCCATTTAAACTATGATATGTCGCAGCTATACGGCATCATTCAGCGGGACTGTTGCAGATGTCCGTGCTAGTCTGGGCTCAGCCGTGAGGTGTTTATGAGATGACGAGTGGATGGCTTACAGCCTCCATGTCAACAAGTCTGTTCGCTGGGTACTCACTGCTCTTAACAACCAAACTTTAGGAGCATTTTTAGTTAGGAAAAGCTAGAAAGCACTTTTTTTTTATCACAGATACTTCCTGGCCCTAATTTGTTATATCACCGCAGAGGGACTAGAGGTAACATGTTGCCAGGTCAGAGAGGACGGCAGCTCCGCACACATGAACTGACAGTCTTTGATAATCATCTTATGCCTTTCGGTTGCAGAGTCCTGACCTCGGTGCACTGTGAGTATCTTAGATAACAAAATAACTTGTGGGTAAGACCCAGTAGTCCATGGATTTTCTGACATCCCAGAGCTACAAAATCGTAATATCGGTAAGTTGAAAATGAAATACAAAGTATGTGGTGGACAAATAAGAAATGAGATCTCAAAGTAAGTTATTTTTAGCTAATTTCATCTGCTAAGAAGTTTTCTGGAAACATATTTGTTGTAATGAGCCCTGACGAGTTTAGTGTTAATTACTTAAATATAAAAAACATATAAACAGTTAAATGTTCAACCTGTTCAATGCTCAGCTAGGCTAAGGCTTAAAATGTGCTTCTTATGAGCCATTATGCCTCCATGAGTGAGTGTAATGTGCATCATACCTGTTAATGTTTTAGCATTTACATGAAAATTAATGCTAATTAATGCTAAAAGACAGGGGGCTTTCCCTTCATTTAGGTTTTTTTTCTTCTTCTTCTATTAAATCAGTGGAAGAGGTTGCACACAAAGATGCTCTGTGGATGACACCATGAGATTACAGTATGTGGCCTATTTATTTTTAACCAGCATTTCAAAGCTGCAGACGCTTAGCATCATCTCGCAGCTAGAGGCTAACACTTAAAGTTTAGGCTTTAAAATTTGAAAAATTGGAAGCACACTCTCAGATTTTTTTTTTTTTTTTTTTTAAGAGTGCTGATGATTGGGAAAATAGTCAAAGAAGTGCCCGCTGAGAGAATATCAAGGCTGACCATCTTAGGTTTGCTTTCATGTGTTTTGGACTGTGATCAGTCCATACACTAACGTGATGCATGCATGTGTTCTAGTGGCAAAACCAGCCCAGCGCCTCACCCCCTGCATGTCCATCTGATGCATTTTTCCAGCAGAAGCTACCAGGTACTATTTTAAAATGTGATCGGCCTTGTAAACGCTGCTGGTCAAACTGCTTTCATGCAGAGCTTTAAATTCTCCTGCAGGCTCTTAATGAAAAGAAGGGCTGCAACGCGCATCAGCTCACAGTCAGGCAGGGGGACGGTGGACAGCAGCTGCTGATAGCAGTGTACAAGATGTATGGGGGAACTTAGCGCCAAGATTTTTGGGGGAAGGGGGTGGGGTTAAATTTGTGTTTAGTGAGTGATGTAGGAGATGTGATAATGAGAGGCCAAGGAGAGCAAGTGTTACCTCATTATTGTAATGAAAAAGATATCCCACCATTACATCAGTTGGAAAAAGTGGCAATTAAAGTGCCCAACAAGGTTCCTCGAGGCAAGAAGAAGACGAAAACGACTCTCTGAAGCCCATCTGTTCTGGATAATATGCGCCATGTAAAAGAAAGGCCTAATCCTCTTTATTCAAGTCTGCTGCCCCTTTTTCCACCAGTGATTGTGTTTTCTCAACTATTGCTCATCTTCCACAAAACTCCGTTTGGCCTCACAGCGAATTAACAGGCAGATGTAGCCCAAATAATAACAATAATAATAATAATAATAATAATAATAATAATAATAATATCAGAACATGCCATTTTATTATTATTGTCTGGGCAGTTTTCTAAATTATTTCACCTGTTTATATTTTATCAGTTAAAAAAAAAATCTCGCATTTTGTCTTTTACATCTTTAAATTCTCGTGAATTAAAAGCATGAATTAAAAAAGTGGTAATAGTAATAATTATAATTGTAATAATTTTACATTCAAACTAGCATTGACCGAGTCCTTAACAAATGCAGAACATGTCAGTCAGCCTCATGCTGCCAGTTTCACTCAGACTCACTGTGGCCCAGTTTAAACTGACTGAAAGCTGCTTTCTTTTCGGCTACATTTGCGGAATTACTCCAAAAAAATAGCGCAAAAAAAAAAAATCTGATTATATCCACGCCCAAAATNTAATAATAATAATAATAATAATAACAATAATAATATCAGAACATGCCATTTTATTATTATTGTCTGGGCAGTTTTCTAAATTATTTCACCTGTTTATATTTTATCAGTTAAAAAAAATCTCGCATTTTGTCTTTTACATCTTTAAATTCTCGTGAATTAAAAGCATGAATTAAAAAAGTGGTAATAGTAATAATTATAATTGTAATAATTTTACATTCAAACTAGCATTGACCGAGTCCTTAACAAATGCAGAACATGTCAGTCAGCCTCATACTGCCAGTTTCACTCAGACTCACTGTGGCCCAGTTTAAACTGACTGAAAGCTGCTTTCTTTTCGGCTACATTTGCGGAATTACTCCAAAAAAATAGCGCAAAAAAAATCTGATTATATCCACGCCCAAAATCACCAGGTAGTACGAGACGGTAGCAGCCTATTAATTCAGTGCTGCTGTATGGCTTAGGCTATTATTAATGAATTGGAACAGCCCGCACAACCGCCGACACCCCCACCCCTCCCACCCGCAGAGTGCAATAAATAAATAATGCTGCAGAAGTCATGCATATGAACAACGCGCGTCGGCAGTGTACTGCAGTAATGGGCAGAAGCTGTAGGGTCAATATGGTAGGCTAATATTTTTCAACATTGGCGATATAGGCCAGAGCTGCTTTCGCAATCATCCCCAATTGCTTACGAGGCCAAGAAGAGAGCGATTTATCCTCCACCAGCCTGCTCTCCAAACGCCTCTTCTGCAGCCGGATGCGGCTTCGCTCTATTATCCCTAAACCAAGAGATTTAATGAGAATGGATATTGTATTTAGTGTAATTACTCTGAACGCTACTGTATGAGGAGCGCGCCGTAATTGTGCTGCGAACACTCGAGCCAATAACAATCCTGGCCCGGCCGGTTTGGTTAAAGGGAAAAAACGCATGTTAATGGCTCTAGTGTGTCCTCAAAGGCGATGTCCAAAATGCAGAAAGCTGCAGAAAGTGAAAGCGGCGGGGCTGCTGTGCGCGGAATGACAGAGAGAAGTGTCCACGCAGCAGTGACTGACGAGCAGGCGGCTTAAACAGGCTGCGTTAACATGTGTTACCGCATTAAGAAGCAGATAAAGTTAAGCCTGCGTTTCCGGCGTCTTCTGGCAAAGTCACACCGCTGTCCCATGTTCCTGTCTGTCTGTGTGGGGCTGTGCATGCTCAGGAGGTGGATTTTTATTTTTATTATTGTTCCAGAATTAGCATTAAAATGCAGCAGTGTTGTTGTTGTTGTTTTTTTCTCTCTAATATGACCGGAATGAAAATAACGAAAGCAAAAAAGCAAAAGAAATCAGCGCACATGAACTCTTCAAAATGTTACAGCTGAAGAAGAAAATAAAATGTGTATGGCTGCTGGAGGTTTGCGTGCATTCTTCGTTTATTATAGACCAGCAAAGGTCAATTTGGCTCACTGTAATAAGCAATGGTTCAAAGACAAGAAACCCAAACAAACGGGCCCCGAGGCGCTAATTCACACGCAGCGCCTCCGCGCATATTCTCCGGGGTGCGCGCTTACAGGAGGCTAAATAAAATCAAAGTATTTTGATAACGTTTAATTTCAGACCCGAGCTGTGTTTGTTCAGCTCTGCTCCTGATGCAGCCTCGTGCCGCAGTGCAGACACACTGAGAGAAACGCTCATACAGACGTGCATCATTTAGTCACCGCGCGCCATCACCGCAAAAAACACGAAAAATAGAATTTGAGAAAGGTGCCAAAGCGGCGTGACGCAAGAACGTAAGTGATGCAAGGCTGAGGCAAAAATGAGTGTGACACTGAAAAACAGCGCAATGTGAATTAAGGTCACTGGAGATTATTTCCCCTCAAAACTTCCTGAAACAAGTTCACTGACGGCTGTTGGTTATTGAGAGCGAGCAGATTATCAGCACTTTTGTTTTCTTGCAGGCTTCTTGTCCGGATCCTGCGCCTGATCGCTCACGCTGAGAAATTCAGCCTTATTGTCTGCTGTGCTCCCAGGGAACAGCTGCTAAGCCAAGGCCACATTCCCAGTACGCCCGACTCATCAGAACCATTCATCCCACCGCCAATCAGCTGCTGCGCATCCATATGTATATATGCTGCTAAACAGAAATATGAAGGCGTGGAAACTGACCTCCAGTCGGTGATCACTGGTTTAAAAACTAAATTAAATACCGTCCACTTAAGACCATATGCTCCAATAACCAATTATTTACGTTGATCCATTTATGTGATAAAAACTGTCATCCTAAAAAAAAAAAAAAGTGAGATTATGTGAGTTAGACTGCCATTACGCTAAAATGTCACTTACTAAATTACTGTATTCAATTTATCTAAATAAAGTAAAAGCCTCAGAATAGATGTTAAATATTTTCATAATTTTAAAAAATAGATTTTAGTGCTGTGACACTAGAGAAATATCCCCGTTTGATAATCGATCATGCGTATTGATTGACAGCTTCTACGTTTTTTTGCATCATCGTCTTCTTTTATGAAAGTTGTAAAAAAAATAAAATAAAAAATAGAAAATAAAAAAAGTGAAATTTGAAGTCAAGTTTCAATAGAAGCGTCTGCAATTCAATTAGTATCATTACTTCTTTATTCATTCCGTTCTTCTCCATCTAATAAACTTTATAAGTTTATTTGCTAATGTAAGTGTATTTGTACAAAAGACAAACAAACAAACAATCAGACATGAGCAGTCCTCGCGCTCTGTCCCGGCCCGGACAGGAAGTCTTTAGGACTGGGTTTAGGCTATCTGGGCCTATATTAAATACCTCCTTTGCTTCTGTAAAATGTCTTTAAATGTGTCTTTTTGGGGGGAGAAAAAGTCCTGCAATGTGGTTCCGATGCAGTTACTCACATCACGTGTTCAACCAGGTTTCTGGTCATCGTCTTTTCTCGTCTTATTTCGTGTTTTATCGCGGATGCGGTGTGCCGGGCATGGGGTTAGACAGGGGGTTTAGTGCCGGTTGCCCCCCCGGCCCAAGGCCATGAATGAGCACCCTCGGGACCAGAGGTCTCTGGAGGCTGGGATGCGGCGTGGAAGGAGTCCGGTACATACTGCTGTACATGGCCGCGGCCGCCGCGGCTGCCGTCGTGCTGTCCACGGTGCCCAGCAGGCTCGGGTGGTAGAAATAGGGCGACGGGAACATTCTCTGTAAGGCCGAGTAGTTTCCTGCTTCAGCCAGGAGCTCTAATCCGACCGCCGTTTGCCTCTTCCACTTCGTCCTGGAAATCAGATCAAAATACAGGAGATGAATTATTTAATCAGCTCGCGCTCTGCTAATTCCCCAAACGCCTCCTTAATTGGTATGCAGAGGCCTAATTATTGCAGGCACCAATTTATGGTTAAGGTTTAATTAGGAAAAAACAGGAAAGATCAAGACAGTTTGATGATATTTGATCCGAACTTATCAAAGTCTGCTTTTCTCACACCTGCTCAGACAATAAAAACAGGCTGTAAAATAAAGTGCTTTTATTTTGAAGAGTCGCAGGTAAAAAGTAAAAAGTGCAGGATTTTAAAAGGAGCTCTGCGGGTGAAAATTGATTTATTTATTTTATTTTATTTTATTTTTTTAACTCAAGGACATTTTCTGCAGTCCTGAAATATCGTGTGACACTTCCAAAATTAAATATATATATATATTCAAGCAATGAGTCTAATTAAGATGTAAACAAGCAGCACAAAATATTAACAGAAAAGGACATTTTCAGAAAATCTGTAAGGTTTTTTTTTTTTCCTGCAAAATTCATCCAAGACGAGACACAGCTTTTATTTTAAATGAGTCATAATGTCAGCCTCACGCGTGTCTACATGTACTCAGTGTAAAAATAGAGATCTTTCTGCTTTTCTGAAAATGAAAAGGCTGCAGAGAGCGAGAGGCGGGCAGCAGTGAGAGCTGTGCAGGTCTGCGCGGCCTCGCTGCAGCCTCGCGCTGAGCGCCAAAACACAGGCCTGCAAGCATGTGGGATGAGGACACGAGTGAATAAAACAACTCAGCAGCTTCACTAAAAAGAACTCCTGAACGCGATGCAGACACAGAAGATGTCAGAGGTTTATTCTGATTGTTTTCGTGTTGACAGGATTTCTAGAAGCGAGTGTTTTGCGCGTTCTGCTGACGCGCCGCTGTCTGCGCGTCTGAGCATGAAGTGCTTTCCTACCGTCTGTTTTGGTACCAGGTCTTGACTTGTGTGTCCGTCAGGTTGAGAGCCGCGGCCAGGTCCATGCGGTCCTGCACGCTGAGGTATTTTTGTCGCTCGAAGCTCCTCTCCAGCTGGTTGAGCTGGTGGTCGGTAAAGGCTGTCCGTGCTTTGCGAGGCTTTTTCGTGCGCATCGGTGGACTGTCTCTGCTACTGGAGATCTCCCGGTCCCCTTCTTCTTTAGTCCCTGAACACAGACCAGGGAGGAGGAATCGGATTAGTGGCTGAACATGAACGATTAGATATGCTTGGAAATGTTTTCACTTACTGTCCAAAATTTGATTTCGGCTTCCTTTAACCCACACAGCCCATAAAAGCAAGAACAACCACCACCACCACCACCACCACACGGATCCTCAGCCTCAGTGCCTGCAGTCAAACTTTGACCAACTCTTCTGACACGTGCAAAGCAGGAGCAGGAAAGAAATTTCTATTTGTCACCTGAAGTTTTTTTTTTTTTTTTTTTCCTTCAGAAAACGAGAAATCAATATGTCAATCCATCTCTATTTGTAGCTGTTTTTCACTGCTCCATGATCCCCCCCTCCAGGAAGAACAATAATCTCTCTAATTGACCCACTAGGGAGGCCCCGCGCGCGGGGAAAATCACCAGGCTTACATCTGTTTTCACATCTCCTGCACTAATAAAGGAGGCTCAAACTAACAAAGAATCACACAGTGAAACATTATTAATAATACTATTATTATTATTATTATTATTATTATTATTAGCCTGTTAATTCCATCCTTTTTACTCAGTCCCTGGTCTATATTTGTTTTTGCTGGCTATTCTTTTATAGCCAATAACAATTCAATAATTCAGCTGCATTTTCACTCCTACAGCTCTCCTCCGCTGCGTCTTTCTGGGGGAAGAGTTATTTCTGGAGCTCTTACCGTTGCATTTCATTTCACTCTGAATGTCGTCTCTTTTGTCCAACTTGCTTCTGTTCTCGTCTTGTTCCAACTTGGGCCTGAAGCCGTCCGGAGCCGTGGCACTTTCTGGTTTTGGCGTGTGATGGGGGGAGGATACGCTGGTGCTGTAAGGTGCGCAGGCTGCCAGCGGTTTACTGTCGCCCAAAATGTCTTTGATTAAAAAGGAGGAGGTGGCAGTCCTCGGGGCGCAGCCGGCCCCGGCGAGCGGCTGCTGCTGAGGCGACAGCGGCAAACTCTGCGGCTGGTTGTGGTGATGGTGGTGATGCTGAAGGCTGTCCTGGACCAGATGCGGATCGGCGGCGTGCTCCATGGTGACCGAGATGGGGGATGAGGGGGCCGTTCCCACAGTGTCTATCTCCGAGCATGGTGACGGGGTTGCCTGGCTCCTGAAATCCGCTGTCCTGCTGTCGCCGAGCCGAAAATCTCCGTTCATGAGCACGGGGTTACCAGAGTTAGAGGCGCTGGATAAAATAGTGTCTATCCCAAAACTCGACCCGCTGGATGCTTCCATGTTAGGAAAGGAGTGATGAAGCCTTCATAACAACAGTGAGATGCTTCTCCTCCGGTGCAAAGCTGAAGAAAAAGTCAGCAAAATGAAGTGCGAGCTGGAGCTTTTTTTTTTTTTTTTTTTTTTTTAAAAAAAAAGACAAGAGTTGACGAATAAACCCAGGAGAGAAAGAAAATCCACGTTCAGATCGGCTCAGCTGGTCCAAGTGTTACATTCAGTGGAAATGCGGAAAAGCAAAGTGTGGGTCTGCGTAGTCCACGTCGCTTTTTGTGTTTGGATATTGAACTTTGTGTTAAAAGTTGAGGCGTATAGAGAGATATACATAGGGCTGACTCCTCGACATCAGGCTCCCCCTTTTTGCTGCTAATCGCTCCAGTGTTGCTCTACAATGACTTCCTATACTGACGTCACGGCCCACGGCGAGGGGGAATTAATATTTTCTCCTTTATAATAAACACTCGACGCCTTTCCTCTCTCCCCCCACCTTCCTGCGCTGCCATTGGCTGCCATCCTGACCGGCTCCGGCACCTCACCAATCAGGGATTTGTTTCTTTATCTAGACAGTTCAAGACAACCGTTGAATTGAGTTTAGTTGTGGAACGGCGCTTTAAAAACGGAGGAAAAAACATGCGAGTGCTTTAAGGTCAAGCTGTAAACAGTTTTATATGAAAGCCGAGCTACGCCAGAAAAGACTAAAAAAGAAGAAAATTCATTATGAAGCCTAAACAATTTAAGTGTAACTAAAAGGCAAAACTCCACAGTGGCTGTGCAGCACTTCAGCACTCTGGTAGGATCAATGAAAAATATCTTTTCCAAATATCTTCTCACTGTCTGACTCGCTCCACAATCTCCAGCTATTGTGTGAAACTTTCCAGAGCCTTCAAAGCGGTGTGTAACAGTTTGAAAGGCTCCACTGTTGCTGTATTTTAACTGAAATTTCTAGATCATTTAGAGAGAGAAAAAAAAAAATACAATTTGAGATGTGAACATCAGGCCGTGATCGGAGCGGCTGCGGTGTCACGGATGCATCTACATGCATAAATCCTCAGAGCCGCAAGGTCGGCATATTTAGGGATGAGGAGGAGTGGTGGTGACTGTCATGACGGCGCATCTTCTTAATAAGCATGTCATCCTAATTAGTGGAGTAATTATGAGGCGCTAATGAGCGTTCAAAGGTAGCAGAAATGCAGCTCTTCTCCCCTGACGTGGATTTGCAGGATATGGAGGAAAATGTTGCGGCGCGCTCGGCTCGCTCAGTGTGAGCGGAGGGGCTGCAGGTCTGCATGTGCACTCTCTCTGGATGAGGTCTGTTCTGGGAGCTGCCACCTCTCTCTGAAAGCTGCATGCATGCTCCTGCTCCACTTTGTTTTGGCGGACGTGAAATTCCTCTCAGATGGATTTTTCTCTCCGCAGCCTGCGCACTTTCCCGGAATTTGGTGATGGAGCATCGAGCGGGTTGAGCTTATTATTATTGTTGTTTTCTTCTTCTTCTTCTTCTTTCCTCTCCAGCAGGTTGATCACCACGCTGGTGCTGATGATGATTATTGATGTGAGACGGATGAAGATTTTATGCTGTTGTTCAGAAATCCGGATTTGTAGGTTTGTTCCTGATTTAATTGTTTTTTTTGTTTTGTTTTTTTTTCTCACGCAGGGCCTCGATCAGCTGAAGGGCGATTTATTTATTATATATTTCTTTGTTTTTATTTAATTGGTCTTTGAATGCAGCACATTACCAAGAAATGTATTATAAGGAGCCAATTAGTGAAAAAACCTTCTCACCGTTTTTACAAAAAAAAAAACTAAATGTCTGTTTTTTAACCTCTTTTTGTCGATTTCTGAATTTCTCTGAAGTCACGCAGAGCCGCAGCACAGAATGAAAACACTGAACTTTTATTAATAAGTCAAATGCTTTGAATTACCAACAAGCTGTAAAGCTGCAGACTCTAATTAACAGCTTTATGTGTGGATTATTCACACATGCTGAATCGTTCAATGCTCAGTGTTTTCTTTTTCTGACAGTCTCTGAGACAATTAAATAAGAAATGGTGCTTATTTCAATTTCAACATTTAATCCAAAAATCGAAGAGTGCGTTTTCTGACCGACCTGACGCGGAGGAAATGAAAGGAGTGTATTTTAGTTAAGTGTCCGTGAATGCTGCACAGTGGACTGATGGAAAAGTGAGCTTTCCCTGCTCCAGCACGTTGATGTGGACACGCAGGACTCCTCTCGGTGGGTCTGGGCTTCTCCTGCATGAGATGCAGGCGCACTTTGAGCGCAAGGCGGCGACAAAGCGAGGCCAGAGTGTGCAGGAGCGAAGTTCACGAGCACAGCGAGGCCTCAGCTGCCCTCCAACCAGCCCAAAGACTTCACTCCGACAGCCTGATATTAAATTAAGACGGACTAATTATCTACCAGTCAGGCCCTGATGAAGCCGCAGACTAAAACAAAGTGACAGTCACAGAAACAACATGGCACAAATAGAAAAGGCTTCTCCTCCACTGTGCAGCAATTAGAATATGCAGCCTGCAATCAGGCCTCTCCCAAACCTGATTCCTACAAATCGCTGCGTTCAGATCAAAGCGATGCTTAAACATGTCAGTCAATGGTGAGAGGCGCACGAGCTGCTCATCAGCCGCAAACAGGAACAATCAATCGCTTTATTAGCTTTAAGGCGCCGCAGGAGCAAATTGAATGCTACCAGTTAGAGGATGGTCTTATTGGCCCCGGCTGATGGTCGATGATGGGACGGTGTAATCGTGGCTGGCACCATATTGATTCTGCGGAGGCTTTGCGTGTAAGCTGTCACTTCACCGCTGGCGACCTTTAGGTTGCACAGTTGCAGCGTTTACAAAGAGACACCCCGCATTTAGACTGTCAATCACCGCGGGGAGGACGCTGGACCAGCCGGCCGCGCGCAGACACGCAGAGGCTGCGCTCAAGACAGTGAAGATTACACTAAATTTAAGGCTGTGTGATGGAACCGTAACGCGTTCAGGAAACAGGCGCACGTGGCCGCGCTGACGATCTATTGGTCTCATTTCTTTTAAATTACACAATAATAAACGTCATTAACAGCGGGATCCAATCAGGAGACACATGGGAGATTAGTGATGACGAAAATATGCGAGCAGAAAAATTATGAGTTACCGGCAGGATATTTCTATTTCTAAGCATCCAATTAAAAATAAACGTAAATATATTTTCGTGAAACTTTAATTAAAGTGTCTGATAGAGCTGCTGTTAATTCAATCGCTTTTCAGGGGGCAGTAAAAAAAAAAAAAAAAAACAGCAACAATGAGTGAAAATGTTTTTTACCAAGTTAATTTTAATCTTTGCTGCTTTTAACTTACAATAAAAAAACAAATCAAGTTACATTTAAAATGAACAAAACTGAGAGTGTAATCTGTTACTGAGGGAAATAATCCCAGTCACGTGATCTAAAATAAACACGTCATTTGAGCAATTAAAACGTGTTGATTACTATTTTTTTTTAAACAATTTAATTATATTTATAGTAATGTGTGATAAATCATTTTCATTAAAAAAAATATCACATTTTAAAGGAAGTTTTGTTTCATTCAGAAAAAAACTTTAGAAAATTGAAAATCTGAAGAAATAAAATTGTGTTTTTTGTTTAATTTTTTCTAATTAGAAACAGCTGAGTTAAATCTTGCCTAATTGAACTTATGGGTTCACATTGTTGTGGCCTGAAAATGGCAGAGCAGTGGCATGTGCAGGGTGTGGTCTAACGTCTGGTTGACCATCCCATCAAAGTGCTGTTGTCCTTGACAGATGGTCCAGGAATTACAGCGACTAAAAGATCAGAAGATCAGGACTAATCAAAGCTTTGTCTCACAGACGTCTCGTCTGTTTGCTGGTCAGCGTTTATGCATTTATTAAAAGAACTAAACAAGCTAAATGCTTAATTTACCCGTGTGTCAGAAAAGGGTGCGACTGGCTGTCAAACCTCCATCAGGGCTCTTTAGAAAATGCACACCCTGCTGGATTATTCACAATCCCAAAAATCAAATCCTCCAAAATCCAAGAACCACGCTGGTGCAAATCACTCCGCTCCAATGAAGACTTACTTCAAGCAGGAAAAAAAGTGAAAATGAACCTGTGCGAAATATCTTCCCAGACTTCAAGACCGTTTTAACACCTGGGCGCACGCAGGTCTCATGTGCTTTCAAGTATCTCGCTACAGCAAATATCACACGCTTCCTCTTTTTTTTGTGTGTTTGTGTCGTTCCCGTGAGGTCAGGGCGGTAAGCCAGAAGAGAGTGTGTGGTTTAGAGGAGGACTTCTGGAAACAGGGAAGGTAACTGGTGGTTAAAGCACTTCCAAAACCTCTAACGAGCTTCAGCAGTTGGTGCAGAAGTTCAGAGGATTAAAGCACAAACGTGTTGCTCCAAAGAATCACAGCTGATATCAAAAAATATCAGAAGTCACGCTGATGATGTGCGTGGACGTCAAAACATCTCTGCTTTTTGATCAGTGACAACGTTTGGAAAAATCCTGCGTAACTTTTAGGTGATAGAAGAAGATTTTTATCACTTCTCAATGAAACAAGTCAGCTAATTTAGCTGTTTAAACTCAGGTGCAAATGATCACAAATGATCAATTAATTCATCAAAATGTGACTTAAATCCACCTGTGATTACAGAGATCTTCACACTCCATGCACTCTGCACTGTGAGCGTATTTGCAGTAAAATGTCTGCGTGAATCGGACCTGCAGACCACTTTGTCAGTGATGCTGGTGCAACTGTGGCAACAGTTTGCTCAACTCAGAGCTGAACGAGGCTCGAGTGAACCCGGCACGTCATCAGGAACCACGACAAACTGGCAAATAACTGAACTTCTGTTTGAGCTCCCCGAGTCTCAGCGGTCACTGAAAAGAGACAAGATGGACATGGATTTCTGTGTATATTGACAAACATAATGAGACAAATCCACAACGTAATGTTGGAGTTACACACCATCAAGCTCAAGAAGAGACATCACACTGAATATGCTTCACTCTGCACTGTTCTTTAACACTTTCACAGCCCGTTTAGCATTAATAAGAAGCACATAAACACTTAATAAATGCTTTATAACACACTGCAGTGATGCTGTAATTGTAATCAGACACGGGGACATTTAAAGTGTTTATTAATGTATTTGTTAACTGTTATAACTTTGTTTAAATAAGCATATACGAGCATCTGTAACTGCTGTGTGTCAGTAAATAAGCTGTTATCATATTTACTGACACACACACACACACACACACACATTAAGTATTTAAATTCATTATAAAGCGGTTTTAAATTCATTGATAAGTCATGTCGGCAGGTTTCAGCCTGCTGAGCTCGAAAAGCTTCACTCAGCGTCCACTTACTGGATTTTCCCCGCAGCTTTCGGCCACATCAGTGTTAGATGGAGTTTGCTCAGTTGTCATGGAGATGGAGGAAGTTTTTATGATTAAAAAAAGACTTAAGCAATAAATAACGCCTTTGATAGCAGAGTAGATGTATTAAATAAATACTTAATTTATGATTGTAAATAGATGAAGACAAACATGATTTCTATGATTACGGCTGCTGTTTTACTGTCAGTCTTTGATTATCTGTTTACACCAGCTGATGCTTTATTTATTACACTAACAACCTTTAAAATGACTTTATATTTAAGTTTCAATGTGTTTCTGTGTTCATTATCAATGACTGGGCCTCTCCGCTATTGATCAACTCGACCTGATATATTCTATTTTGCATCCTGCAGTAATTTGCATTTCTAAATCCAATTTAGGGATTCTGACTGTCAAACAGGTGAAAAGCAAACTGAACGCGTGGCTGCCTGCTGCAGTGAGCTGACGAGTTCATTTCCACATGTGTCTTTTGTAGGTTTTGGAGCACATGAGCTTGTTAACGTTGGAGCATCAGTGCGGTGATGCTGTGATAGTCGGGTGGACATTCGCTCCATTTACTCTCCTTTATAAGCGTATTACAGATCAGATCACACATGCAGGACAACGCACCTCTCCTGTGGCAAATGTACATTTTTTCATTTCCGTGTGATGGAAAAAGGCTAAGACGGTGAGATGATGGGAATCAAATTTCAATGCAAAATTACATCCCAGGAGCTCTGGAATGAAAGGTTGCGGCGTGACAGTGATCTGACATTTAGGATGGACATATTGTATGTTATTCCAACCTCTGAACGTCATTTCCACTCATGCAGTAATGAAACATTTGACATTCAAGTTCAATCTGAAGTGCAGGTTAGTATTATTCTGTGGTGTACAATTCAAAATATGATAAAACAGGAGGGAGAGTAAAATCTGCTTCGATTCATCAAGGGTTCGCGTTAACATTTCCGGTCTGCTGTGAGAATAAAGCGTCCTAAAAATCTGAATTATGTGTGAGTGTGTTTTTTTTAATGCTGGAGCATCAACCAGAGCTATTTGCTGCCACTACAAATATTCAAGGAAAGCAGCGTCACTGCAAAGCGCTCTGCTTTTCCTCCTCCGGTGTGAAATACATGATCAGAAATACTGAGGGAGTGCAGAACGCGTTGATTTGAGAGTGTTCCAAACGCAGACTGGCCCTGACAAGGTTGTTATAACAGTCGGAGGGGTCTATACAATCACTTAATTACCAAAGCTGTCAGTCAAAGAGGGTCGCTGCTGGCTCCATCCATGGCTGCGAGCGGCGTTCCACTAGCAGCCTCTCTGAGTGATTGATCCATGCTGATGGCATCGCAAAAATAATTACAACTCGCCTCCTGATGTGTGATTCCATACCACATTCACGCTTCACAAAGGTAATCGGGGGGATCAGGAGGGGTCAGTGCCATTTCCTATTACCTGAAGTCCAAGCAAAAGGGTAAAACAATGCAAACAGAGTGAGGCGAGGAGAGAAGACGGCGGAGGGGGGGGCGAGGAGGGGTGGCCGATGGACATTACGGATAGCCGAGGAAGCTCGTGTGCACTTTGTCAAACCGTGCTGTGTAATTTTTTTTTCCCTCCCCAGAGCCAGCAACAGCACATACTGTAACAGATTGATGGTGTCCAACACGGGGTAATGGAAATTCAAAACAATCACAGGGTCATTAAGTTGATTGGCATCACAATTGTCAAGCTGTTGGAGGCTAAATGAGGAGGGGGTGTAGCTCATTCACAAGAGTCTGCTTTCATCCGATGGCAGCGTTTGGTGTCTGAAATCGGCTGACATGGCTGCACAGGCGTTCCCACCCCACGCAGGAGGGTCTGGGGAGACAAACTTTGCACCCGATAACAGTCCGACCATCATCACAGACGTCTGAAAGCTTTCACTAAACACAAAACTCTGCAGCGTTTTCCTCTTTTGACCAGATTTAAAAGAATATATAGTGTCAAATACATTCAAGTGCCACTGTAACTTTCACTGAGTGTATACATAGAAAAACGGCTGCACATTAAGGCACAAACCTGCGACTTAAACTTAACTGTCCCTCATAATTCTGTCCATTATCAATATTTCTGCTCTTCATGTGCCAAAGCTTGGGAATGACTTGGTTTAGCACCCTTTAGTGTTACGTTAATCAACCTTTTTCCTCACAGATATTTAGTATTGGCGACTATCAGTCGTTCAACTGTCAGGCAAAAGGAGCCCAAATCACAAGCGGAATCTGCCATACGGGTTCAGATGCACTTTGTGGAAGCATTCATATTCACGGTGAACGCATTAACCGTCGTCAGCCGTCTCCCTGGTCTTGACACAGAACTGCAGCATAAGGAGGACTGGCGGAAACATGGTGCGTTAGTGCCACGCATGGCCCATCCTTCAATTCCTGACAAGACGCTCGCTCCCTTCACTGCAGAAGAACCACAGCGAAGACACAAACAACACAATGTAAATTGTGAATCAAGCGAGTAAACAATGTACATATGGTATGTGCACCTGAAGGGACCATCCCATTCTCCTTGTGTTATTGTGAGCAGGCAAAGTGGAGGCATGATGTCACTAATGAACCCTGCAAAATACGGCGGTGAATAATGAAACACAACATTGCATTTTGCAACAGAAAGAATAAAAGGTGAAATCATCAGCAAGCAAGGGAGGAAAGAGTGAAAGAAAGCAAGCAATGATTAAATGATCAAAAGCTGGCAGAGCGAGTCTCTGTGTCACTGCAAGGCACACTCATCTACCCACAAGTGAAAGTTAGGTTTCAAGCACAGTGTAATTATAGCTGGGGATGTCAGTTTGACATTAATGCAGCCAGCAGAAATTCCCTAATTGGCCTCAGAGGAGAAAGTGAACCAGAAAATATATTAACATTTTAAAAAAGCATATTTTGCCTAATCCTTTCACTTTCCAACAATATTTGAAGACCAAAATGCCCCAGGCATGAGAATTTAAATGAGCAATTTTGTTTTTGAAGGAAACGGCCAATGAGACAGAAAATAGACTAAAGGGAAATCATTAGTGTATGAGAGATCCTGACAGGCTCGCCTTGCTGACTGGCTGGCCTGTCACTAGGAGTCTGTGTTCTTCAGCTCCACGCTATGAGCTAAGCTGATAACATGAAAAGACCCATAAACGTGCAGCCAGAAGTCAAAGCCTATTATCTAGAAATTCAAATGCGGGGGTAAGGATGAGAAAAAAAATCTGGGAGGGGGAGGCCTAGCTCTCTCTGTCTCCTGTAGGGGAAAACTGGCCAGATCGAGAGATCTTGTAATAGGCCCTGTTATCCGACACAAACGTGTGGCAGCGGCGCTGCCAGAAAATATTGCAACAAATCATAACATCACTCAAAAAAGGGGGAAGATAAAAGCAGAAAGAACATGGATGGCAACAAACTGCTTAAAGTTAGGAAGAGATGCAATGTCACATGTGCCCAGGCTGATGTGATATGACCGTATCAGAGAAACACAGCTAAGTGCAGTCAGGAGACGTTAGCCCAGTCCCCCGGTGATGAAGCAGCTGAGGCAAGCATCGCCCCTGGCGTGGGACTGCAGGGCAAACTGCTCAGGCTGGAGCGCCTTGCCCTTTTGAAACAAAACAGAGAGGAATGGCCAGGGGAAGCTAGCCGGCCTCAGCAAAAGGGGCCAGGTTTATTTCCTCCAGCAATAAAGAGAAAAAAGAATGATTGAGAAGACAGAGGAAAGTGAGAACAACAACAGATCTCGGCGCTTGCGTCTCTTTTTGTGCGACAACAAAGGGCATATGATATTCCAGCCTCCTTTACAGCTGGCTGGTCAGAGGTTTCTTCTGGCACCTCGGTATCCTCCGCTTTATTCTGCTCACAATCATGCAAGGACGGCTTGCCAAGGTATAAGGATTTGATTTTTTTTCTATTAGGCTGTTACCCTGAACACAGCAATTTAATCAGGCCCTTTGATAAACATTTGACACAAAGCAGTGGGCTTCTGTCTCTGCTGCCTACAGCCCAGGGCAAGAGATTGAGACTGACGAATTTTCATCCACAATTTTCTCTATTTTAACTCCACCTGTCAAATGGTATGCCAGTCAGTGTGACACAAAGATGGGGGAAATCAAAGCCTCTCTCATCTTAAAGGAACACAGACGTGCAGAGGGGCTGCAAGTTTAGCGGGGATTACGGCGGCACACAGGCAGACAATGAACCGATGCAGATCGGGCGCCAACGGTTCCGTTTCTCTGCATGCGCCGCAAATGAACGCAAACAGTGACATAACGCTAATCACCAATCAACAGCCGGCTCATGCTGCATGCACAGGAAGCGCACACCGAGATGGAAGCACAATCACCTCCTTGAGCAAAATGTCAAAAACATCCCAAACCCCTCCCTGCTGGAGATACCTACTCCGCTATCAGCCCGAATCCTCCCAGTTCTCAACAGTCATTTGCAACAAACATCTAACTAGAGGAAACTACAAACTACAAACCATTTGACCCTGAAGCACAGAGTATGGAGCAGCCCTTTCTCGCCCAATGGAAGCAGGCTCAGGTCACCAGGGTCAACACCTTCTTTACTGAGCCTACAGCAGGATGGAAGCCGCAGACTCGCGTAAACATCAGGGGACTCAACATGGCCTGAGAGCTTTGCAGACCCGCAGCAACGCTCCCCAGAGACCGTGCAGGAAATGTGCGCTACAATAACGCTACACAAGCAGCAAATCTACATGCAAAATGTGATTATCTATTCATTAACTCCCATAATTGAGGTGAACGGTGCTAGTTACCAGACTGTCATAGAGGCTGCTCTTATTTGCCCCTCTGGTACCAGCCGGCGCTACAACACAGGGAAGCAAAACATAACACATACAGCATTCCAGAGGCATCAATGCTGAGAATAAATGATATGACCTCTGGCTACAGTATGGCCTTCAAATCTAAATCCCTACCTGACCAGCAAGAATCATCCTCCTTTGTTCATTCTTCCTGCATACCAAGTACGTTCTGCACTGAATCACATCTCCATGAATCTTTTGATTCCTTTCAATCAGTTTCAAGGACTGTAAACAATGGGGCTGCGAGTGTGATAGGAGAGGAAATCTACCTCAGCTCAATTAAGGAGCTGCCCCGCAGCCTCCCGCGGCCCTGAGAGATAGGAGCTATAATTAGAAGAGGGCAGTTAACTTGCAGACATTATTGATGATCCGCTCCTGACACCTCCCTCATGTTAGCATTAGCATTTTCCCTGAGCTGGGGCTCATGTCAAGAGAGGCTGGTCTCTCAGAGTCCGTGTCAGCAGGGGGGCTATATATGAGCTACACGGCGAGTCCACATTATGGCTGCAGGAAGGGAGAGAGAGGGAGAGAGAGAGACACCCGGGCTCTCCTGCAGGCCCCTCTTGGTGCTCGTCCACCTGATGGGAACACGGAGACTCGGCTGTTCTCCCCCTCATCAATACAGCAGGGCTCTTTGTCAGTAATTTGCAATAAGTGTCCGCGCCACATCTTAAGGGACCTGGAAATCATTACTGGCTGAGGCCCTACTCTGCTACTAATTGGATGCGTTGGGCCTTATCAACTGAGGATTTTCCGAGACCTTTGACAGATACCAATTCGAAAATCATTGTTCAGTTGTCAATTTAAGAGACCGTTAAAAGAGCTTATTTTAATTTTAATTGGAACTTCCTCCTGCCTTCACAGTGTGCTGCGAGGATTAAAAATGAGCTCAGGGCATGTGTGTGTGTGTGTGTGTGTGTGTGTGTGTGTGTGTGTGTGTGAGTGTGTGTTCGCACTCCCTCAGAAGAAGAAGAGGGAAACTATGCAGGTCAAATTGGCGGGTAACAGTTCTGACCGGCGTACGAATGAAGACAGCACGCACACACATTTAGTTTACAAGAATCCCCCAGCTTTCCTGGGACTTCATCATCAACATCAAATAAGTCGGAATCTGAGCTGCAAAGCTCCCAATTAAGCAAAAACCGCATCCGCTTAAGATGTTTGTTGGGGAGTGTGCTGGGACCATCATCGATCACCCCCAGTAAACTGACCGGCTGATAGTGCTGCCCTAACATATTTATGTGCTGCACTCTCTCAATGACCCTGAACTGAAACACTCTCTCGGCTTTAATAAGGCCTGGGAAGGCTCAGTCCTGACTATGTATGCAGCTACGCGGGGGGAATGGCTGCGAACGCTGGCAGATGCAGCAAAAAGCTAATATGCGTAAACGGGCGTAGGGCTCCAATGAGCCGCTGACGGTGACGGGGCCACCCAGGAGCGGAGGGCGCGGGGCCGAGGGCGAGGGGCCGAGGCTCGGCAACGGATGGGAACCGAATTGTTTTGACACCGCTGATAATTTAAAACGCCAGTGATCCCTTTTCAAACCGCGGCGTCTTCGCTTTGAGTGAATTCACCCCGACGCACCACCGATGTAAAACAATTCAAACCGAGGTTCTGCGAGCGTGTAATGTTTGACAAAAACAGCACACCGTGTTTTTCTTCTTTTTGCTTAAGTAAATAGAGCTGTCATTTGATAATAAACCTGGCATTAATGTTAATTCTACCATCCAGTATTTGCAGTATTAGAGGCTTAGAGCAGGAGAGTAATACTGTTCAGAGGGTAATAAGTGTCTAATTAAGGACTAGACAGGAGGGAAATTGCCAAGGTATAAAAGAGCTTTTTTTCTCCCTCTCTCTCCTGCTTTTTCACAACCGTGTCTCTGGGAGCCGGCGTTGTGTTTGCCGGCTGTTTTACTCGCTGTCAGAAAGGATTTGAGGCAAGGAGCCATCTAAGCATGCGTACGAGGGGATTCATTTGACCTCATTATACATCAATAAAGAAGGAAGCCGGTTTACTAAATATCACCATGCTGCCCGCACTTCATGTCAGATCATGCAGGAGTGTGCTACAAAGATGATTCCAGAAACGTCTGGTGAGCAGAGAGGGAAGGGGAGGGAGGCGGGGAGGAAGAGGGGAGAGAGGGGGGAGGACGGGGTGGGTGGGAGGGGGGGTTGAATCCTGACTAGCCAGGAGGGATTCTGACAAGCACAGAAAAAAAGCAGATACGCAAAGCCCTGTTTAAGAGCAGAGCAACTGAAGAAAAAGATTTATGCTTTTAATTAATGGCAATTAAACCGTGCCTGTTGGGCTGGCCTATGGCAATTGTTCTCAGTAAAAAGGAGGCCGAGCTGGTGACAAGCATTTGAATCCACTAAGTTCTACCAGGGGAGCTGACACTGCAGGCATCAAACCTAAACTAAATCAATAAAAGAATTAAACTTTTATAAATTGCATTTTGACAAGTATCAGATAGCGCTAAGCTTTGATATTACGAATTCCTCCGAGGTGATGCAAACAAGGAGAGGCACACTTAGAGATCCAAACAATCAAAGGGTCTCGTTAGCATGTGCTGTCAGATGCAGCAGTGCTATTAATTACTACAAATTAATGTGACTCTCTCCACCTCTGCTGATTGGAATGATAATCAAGCTCGGCTCTGCACGGGGAACATATGCAACCCTGCCAAAAATAATAAGGACAGAAACCAACAGACGCTCCTCTATAGTTGTGTTTACAAGCCCAAAATGCTTGTTGCTTATTTTATCCTGCAGCCACACACACACAAACACACACACACACACACACACACACACACACACACACACACATAAATATGCAATCCTGCATCGCTCTGCTAATTTGCTATGTATGTACATAAATGTACATAATGCGTTTTTTTCACTGGATTTTTCCACGAAGCCTTAAATCAGTCGAAGACATAAACAGACTTCAAGGCTGCTGATCGGCTCCCTCCCCAACACACACACACACACACACACACACACACACACATTTGTAAGACAAAAAAGTAGCAGTTAAACTGAGCAATATGTGTTCAGACAAAAGTAGGCGTGACAGTGTCTAGAAGGGGAGCAAAAAAAAAGGGTGGGGGGGGGGGAATAGGAAGTGTTCAAAGCTGGCATGACGGCTCAAACGTCCTGTCACTTAAATCACTGTTCATATCTGCACGTCACGAATCCAGAAACGCATCCAGCATCGCGGTGACATCACACTCCCGAGCGCCAACAGGCTTTCTAAATGAGACTGAAAGCAGTAATTACCGCACGCCCCCGCGCTAAATTGTTTACCATGAGACTGATCCAGCTCGCTAGTGCTGCTTACTCACCCAATTTTTCATCCTTAATATCGAGATCTTTCATGGCATGCTGCTAACGCTCATAGTGGGGCACGCCGGAGCTCACACCAGTCTAATTTGTTCAGCAGTTATGTATTATTCATTATTATTCAATGCATTTTCAGAGTGATTTGCAAATTCTATCGGTATACTTAAGTTTACACACATAATACAAAATGTAAGATTTTATGTTTCCCTACAAGACACAATCGCTTTAAGGGAAATACATTTTACAAAAGTTGGCAATGTAAATTTAATGGCACAGATAAATGGATACTCTGCCTTGTGAACATTAATATGTGGAAATTCTTTTAATAACCGCAGACAGTAAATGCCCAGCACAGCATTTGAAGGGAGACGCACGGAGCGAGGCCGGCTAATGAACTGCGGCGGAAATATCTTCATTCTTTATTGGCAGGTGAGTGTCGTCAGCGGCACGGAGCGCCAGCTGGCCTGCAGGTGTTTGCCCTTGTTGACGTGATTTTTAAGCGTAGCCTACATGAGCTCATTCCCTTAATAAATTTGTCCCAGGCTCCACCTGGCTTTGGCGACCTCCTGACCCCGGCGGATCTGCGCACCCTCGAGGACCCTAATCGTGACCTCGCGGAGACTTGGAGCGTGTTATTAGCTACCGTTTCTGCTGAGATTCGAGCGAGCAACGCGGAGGCTGTCGAGGTCCCGGCGGGTGAGAACATAACCTCTCCTCTCCCGGCTCTAACCGGGGAACTTAGGAGGGACAGCTCCACTTTCAGACTAATTTCTATGCGATTCTCGCTCTCTGATCTCGAGTTAAAAGACAACGTCGACACTCTTAAGAGCACGCTCAACTCTTTTGTGCATAATGCGCCTAAAATTCAGGTCATCTGTTGTATTTTTAATTTTTGACAAAGTACTCCACCTTTAAGAGGAAATATGCAAAACAGAGGACACGACACTCATGTTCTATCATTACCTATTCCCATTGTCAGTGAGGTGCTCTAACAGTGGTGAAATGTGCTGCAATGCAAATCAACGCTACAATATTAACGCAGGAACATATAGAAACGTGCACGTATATACAGATACTGTCTCAGTTTGCAATAAAGAATGCATCACATTATGTGTAACCTCCTCCTCTGATTTTAATGCTTAGCATTTATATGCAGTTAGACCTCATTATGATAATTTGATATTTTGACTGAATGGCTAGAGGCAGGATTATAAGAGAAGTCTGTTTGAGAATGTTAATGTCTGCCTTTGAAACTAATGCATGTATTTATTGATTTTTCACTCCTAAATCTATCCTTCTTAAGTTGTCATGGTTTAGTTGGAGGAGGAGGGACGTGGGTGTCTTTTTTTAACAAAGTGGTCAGGGCCCGATCTGGCGAACGCGAGCAGTGCGCAATCATTAACATCGAATCCCTCACAATCGTGTGTTACGCCTCATCTTCTTCTTCTTCTTTTTTTAACTCGCGCCTTCAATGTCACATTTCACAGATGTAGTATTAGCCACGAGACACAAGCGCAGGCAGGAACGGGTGGAGAAAAACCTGGCGGAGGAGAATCTGAGAGACAGATTAATGCCTTGCTGGTACTTCAGTGTATCAGGACAAGGATTACTGCAGTAACAGCTGCGCCCACGAGTCCCCTGACTGAGAAGAATTACAAGTATTATCACCTACATCATTAAAGTAGGGTTCATAGATGTGGAATGGCTTCAATCAATTCATCCCCAGATAACACCGAGCCAGCTGGACCCCCTGCGTGAGAACTTGACTTAATTGGCCAATAAGTGGTGGGGAAGGGTGCATGCTATTTGATCAAATTACGGGGCCCCAGTGAAGGGATTACAATTTTCGGATGAGTGCAGGAGGAGGCTGGCGGCGGAGGCGGGCTGCGGGTCAGGGCTACCGTTAGCATGGGCCCAAATAAGCCTGTCCGTGGCTAAGTGTGAGGCCAGTGAAAAATGGTGGCCCACTTGGCACTGGGGAAGGGGAGGAAGAAAGCCGTATCCAGGTCAGCCTTTTGCTTGGGGAAATATACTCATTCATCATCCCCCCTTGGCCTCATTTCTGGCTGGTGATACTTGTAAACTAATAAGTTCCTTGTGCTGTTTAGTTAGGATCATTATGCTGCAAATTCACTAACTTTTACTTCATTCATACAGTGTGAGGAGAAGCAGCTCACAGAAGAGAGATGATGAAGCCGTACACTACAAGGCAGTGAGTAATTAGTACAAAAGAAATCTGTTCTCCCCGTCCTGAAATCAAGGTTGAGACGCTTAGACGTTAGCGTCACGTACGGCAGAGCAGCTTTCGCCATGTTGTGCTGCGATTTCAGCTGATTATTCAAATGTTTAATTAGCATTCAGATGTATGGTTAGGCTCTTGTGGCCATAATGCATACACAACTAAATCTGCTCCAGTAACCATAAAACCAGCCAAAAAAATTGGAGCGATAACAGGAATTTAAATTAGTTAAAATGCCAACGCTTCGCTGAAATTACCTCTTTGCAATATTCATGGGTGAAATGGCTTGGCTGAAAGGCATTTTCATTATCATTATTCCTAAGTAGAGTACAATTTAGTCATCAGTGCCCGACTCGGTTGCAGTTCTTTTCGGAGGTGGGAAGGAATTCACCTCTACAGAACATGAGGGTAAAGAGACTCTAATTAGTGCCGGGGCCCTGAAAGGCAATAGAACATCTGAAAATGAGTTGGACTTGACTCTGTTTACAAAATGGGGATTCATGATGCAATTTCAGCCGGCGCTCGTGTGTGTGTGTGAGGGGAGGAAGAGCGGGAGAGCGTGTCTCCGCAGCCATTTCTCAAGATAATTCCTTGCTGGAGAGCATGTTTGTCATCGCTGTTAAAGTGTGGTGCACATTAATTCTAGTTTTGCCGTAGTGTAATTCTGGCAAAATGAGCGGCCCTCCAGGGGGCCCTGCATGTAGACTAACTACCGGACAGAATTAGACTCCACAGTCCCTGCTATTCATAATGTCATTAATATAAAGGCAATTAAATGAGTTTTTAACCTCCAACCTCTTATCGTTATTAATGAACAAGCAGATGGAACAAAAACCCACCCGAGATGAAGCTGGTAATTATCTTTGCATCAGGCCTTTGAAACAGGTTTGGAAATTAAAGCTCGGCGAATGAATTGTTGGGGTTTGTTTCCAGGCGAACCCAGAGGGAGATGATGTGGTTTAATTTAATCACATGATGTCATAGCAGGAGGGTTAATTAGATGGGTTTTTACAGTCGCTGGGCTCGGTGGCCGACGCGCCGGCATCCTCAAACTCATGCAGCCCCCCCCCCCCCAACTATCAAACTGTCAACCTGGTCATTAGTATCTCGTAGGCTTTCACTGTAAAGAACACTTGTGTGGGAACGAAAACACAGTATGAGCAGGATAATTAAAAAAGGGATGGAGATGGAGTGCCCGAAGGTCGTGTTTTCTGATACGCTCATTATGGCCTTATTGCAGCAGTAATTATGTAAGTGATTGTGCAGCTCAGCCGGCGACACGGCGACATTATGAAGCACCGCGGCTCAGTTTCACGGCGAGGAAGAGAGGCTGCTCTTCGGCTCGTTCGGAGTCACAAAACTCGCTTGACCAGGAGCAGAGTGAAGAAGCAGCTCAGACAGGGCAGGTTTTTCTTCTCTAACCCTCGCTGCTCCCCAGACGGCGCGGGTGAAGGTCAAGGGTCATCGTCACTGTGTACCCAGTTCTGCAAACAGCTCATTAGCGAGTCGGCGGTCTCACAACAGACAGCACTCTTGGGAGCGGGGTCGCGCTCGTACCTGCTCCACGCCCCGTTTGTTTAGAGGTCTCTTTAGGGACTCTCTCATGCTTTCCTCTCTTCTGCTTCATGTTTAATTAATAATTAACTTATGTCAACCGCTTGTTTACCCACATGGGGTAACACAAAAAGAGATGAAAATGCTGCGACGCCATGACGATGATAATTCACGTTTATTGCTAGCTTGTTAGCTCAGCCCTTCTGGTCTTGTAATTACTGCCCTTTGGTTACAAAACGCCTAATTTATGGAAGATACAGAAAATACTTTTGCGCTTTATTGACGACGATAAATAGAAACAAAGGACATAAAATCTTTATTTCAAGGTCACGGTTCTTTCTCATGGTGAAAAATATGACATATGCCCGGTGGGTGCTGCAGCTGGAGGTGAACCTCAGCTTAATCTCACAATTTCCAGTCTCACATTCCCGGCATGGCTCTCAAATTGGAAAAATAGGTGTGAGTGTGATATTTCACAAGTCCTTGGACTGCTAACTAAGCTGTCAAACGGGTAAACTGCGCCCCATCTTGCTGACAACAATCCGCAAATGAGCTACAAGTAATTTACTGTGATTATACTGGCAAATGAGTCACTTTTTTTTCTCCTCCTCCAAACAGCCTGAGTCTGACAGGAAGACAGAAAGGCTACCCATCAAAGTCCTCACCTCACCTCATTTGGCTAATGCATTTGTTTGAAATCTGAGTGCTATTCAGCAATCATGACAATTACCGGTGAAATGAAGAGTGACAGGGGTCATAGCCTGACGTCTTTATTACAGTTGTCTCCGATCACAGAAGGCACGGCTGTGGTGGGAGCGCCCAGACTCGCGGCCAGGCTTGACAGTGTATAAATCCGTCTGTCTGAAGGTCAACAGAAGCGAAGAGGTTCCCCAACCCCGTGACCCACAGGTCCGACTTGACAACTCTATCTATAGCCTGTGCCCATGACAAAGGCACCGCTGACAGATGGAAGCAGAAAATAAAAGAGCAGGCTGCACTGCTGATGACCTGGACGGTATCTTCTGCAGGAGGATAACCGCGTGGTTAAATGTCGGCTCCATAGATTGATTCGTTCTGTGGTTTTGATGGTTGAATGTCTTATGTAAATGGGTTTCTCGTGCTGTAGGAATATAATTATCTGCTAGGAAGTCTACATTTTGAATGTAGTGTGAACCAAAGCAGTGAGGAAGTAAGGAAGGTAGTTAAATACATCACTAAAGTACTATTTGGATTATGTCGGAGGGAAATATTGTACTTTTTCTCCACGACCATTACCTGCCAGCTTTAGTGACTGGCTGCTTTGCAGATGAAGCTTTTACACACAAAAACATCTGATGCATTTATGAAATATGGCGCCACAGATTAAGATCCGACCCGAGTCGGGCAGCGTTCTGTTTTCTCCGTCCAAACCCGAGCCGAGGCCGCTGCACTTGTGTCGCCCTGTGCTGCCTGCATCCTGCACCCTCTGTGCACACGTCACTGCGAGGCTGCATTCACAGCCTTCTCGCTGTCATATCTCATCAGAGCCACACACGTTTCACATTTTACATAACCAGCTGCTTCCTGATCGTCCGCAATGACGACCAAATGGAAATGCCTCCATGTCGTTGATTTTCCTGCATGGTTGTTGGTAGTTTTAAACTTCCCTGATGACCAAGTTGTTTGACTTTGTCCATGCTAAGCTAAGCTACATGAACTGCTATGAACCGTCTGAAGAGGCCTATGTGCTGCGTTCATGCGCTCCATCATAGTCGGGTCATTAAACATTAAAAGGTTGCTTACATGTAAAAACATCAGTAATAATAATCCGATTATATGATAAATAGTTATGTAATATAGAGAGGAACAAACCTGCTGTATCTTTTTATGGTTTTAAAGTACATTTTGCTGAAAATTCTTCTGTATTTTTATGAATTTTAATCAGAATACTAGCTAAATGCGTACTTCTGTGGCGACAGAGTTGAAATAATTATCATGATGTAAGAATGTTTTTGGATATCATATACTATCACAGTATGGAAAATATGCGTATTACCATATCAGAAAATAACATTTAAAGCCATTCTACTGTCATTACATACGACTGAGATCTTCACTAACTTTAACAACTCATTTTGTTTTGTTTGTTTGTCGTTTTCTATGAAAGTTTTCTTAAAGGGTGAAACCACGACATCATAATACGACAAAATGATTCACGTTAAAGTCAATAAATGTTAAAACTGAAGTATCACCCAGTCCTTATAATAAAAATATTCAGTTCACATGATACCAGTCATGCAGTGTGAAATTCCATCAGAAAATCCCAGTAACACATAAAAAAGACGCAGTAAGTGACGTAATATTGGACCTGGAGCCCAAAGTTTCTGATCTAAGAAATCACAGGTTAGCTGGTACTGTTCACACCTACTGGACAACATCCTCCTCCTCAGCAGCCACATTTGAGAAATTGTTGATTAATTGCAACCACACTAAAAGTAGAAAGTGTGCTCTGATGCGTCTGGGTATCTTTTTGCCAGCACACGCTCCCGGCCCGGGCCCCCGTGGCTCTGATGGCTTTAATTGACTGTCTCGCTGTGATTAATGGTCACATGTTAAACATGCACATCGTGGACATTCTTACACAGATGCAGAAGGCAATTTGAGGGAGAGGGGCCATCTCTGGAGAAGCACTTATCTCTGACTGTGAGCTCAGCATTTGGGATGGGACGGCTGAGAGGAGCACCGCTCTGGTCTGCAGGCCCCAGAGCCGACCTACGCTGCATCGCGGTGACATTGAGGATATTTAAAGAAATGGCCTCCCCCCACAGGGCCTCAGACAATGGGGCTCTGGTAGCAAGGAAATTCACGGCTGAGGCATGATAAAAGGTCGGAAAACAGAGATGGGTCTACGGTTTTATCAGTCTTTGAAGCTCTCCAGCAGAAATAGGAAGCATTAGTACGATAGTGACAGAAATAAGAGGCGTAGCACTCATAAAAAGTACCTTGAAATAAATCTAAAATACTACGCTAAAAGTATTTCCCCTCACATGCTTCATCTTGTGTCCGTGAAAATCCTTAAACAGTATCAACTTACATGTGTGATCACAGTCCTGCGATCCCCCTACACCCCTCCTTTTGGTCACGGCTGCAGATTACAAAGCTTGCCACTGATCTGGGCTTTAAGGAACTAAGGGATTCACCGCAGTGACAGTGTTTACACAGTGGGGTCCACATGGCAGGGCTCTGCACAGAAGCACAGGCCAGCATCAATCAAGCCAGCACCAGGCAGCCACCAGCCATCAGGACCAACCACTGCTCAGACTGATTATCAGGGTAGCTTTTACATCATTAGCCCAACCCCCTGCCCCCATACCACACATCCTGATGACCAACAAGGCTTGGCAGGCCACCGCTGAAATGTCTTGGCCAACATAACCAAGGACCCACCATTACCTGGAGCCACATAAACACCAAACAATTTGACCCTGTTCGCCGAGGGGCGGCCGAGGCAACGTGCAGGGAAGAAAAAAATGCAACTGGAGACAAAGCCCTTGAATGAGAGAGGTCAGTACTGGAGCATGTGATTGAGCTAATTGAAATCAACATCCATGATTGGACACGCAGGCTAGGGCACTTGGCAGCGCGTCTCATGCCAACATCAGTCACCGTTCGCGCTGCCCTGCCGGCAGTGAGGGCAGCCTGCTGAGGAGTGGCAGGGGTCGCATGCCTGTCATGAGCGCGGCGAGCGGGGGATCATAGAGGAGCTTCTGCAGCGTCACTGGCGCTCTCCGCGGCCGCATCGGCGCTCCTCCACAAGGACATTGAAGATATGGATCGGAGGGAGCTCCGAGCCTTCACCCGGAGTCTGGACGCGACTGGGTCCAGAGCACTCTCACCTCCCAGCAGGCTGCCTATAGGCCAGTGTTAATGGTGGCTGCTCCACAGAGCCATGCCAGCCCCCACACTCCCCCAACAACTCTGGGACCACACTGGCCCAGGGCTGCACACATTAATGCTACACTAATTAGCAAAGGAGCTGACCAACCAATTATGCACAGTTCAGTCAAGATTCAGAGGTTAAAGGGTATTCTAATGCCACATCACACACTTCAAAATGATCTAAATGTACAGTACAAACGAGCCATCTGTGGGAGTCACACACTGTATCCCAAACCCACCATCCACACCCCGATGAGGTGCATGTTCAGCTCACTAATTCAAACTCACACCGACTTCACGCTGCAGACACACAGAGCATGAGAGCACCGCGGTTTAGCATCAGGCCACGTTTGACAACAGCATAATGACACAATACAAGCTAAATTAAAGCAGCATGTGCATGTTTTGCCACAGAGATGTAATGATTCCACTGACACAGCCTGCTTTGTTGAGGGTCTAACCCGAAGAAAAGGATAGCAGCTTTATTTATCGGCCATTGCTTTATTTAAAAGAGAAAAACACAGTGACCCATTTCTGCCACATGCTTTTGTCAGGGGTTGTTACACACTAACACTGAGCGCGCCCAAACACAGCAGAGCTGACAAAATGTGACAGAAGTCGAGCCTTTGTTTGAATCCACTGAATGACAATTGACCAATCGCAGTCCCAATACACTTATAAGCCAGCCAATAACCGCAGCGTCTACCTTTGATGTGCACAATAAAGGCGAGCGTCGTGCATTACTTGACGTGTGCTCATAAACAGCATGCAGCGCGCTCGAGCCGCGGCTCACATCTTTGGAATTTCCTCCATTGTGTGCGTGCGTCGCTTCCTGTGAATCCTCGAGCAATTCAACTCAGCGAGAGATGGCGGACTCCGCCACTGCATGCACACTATATATGGAGATATAATTAACGCATTTAATGGCTAAAGCCAGCCATAAATAGTACAAAGAGTTGAATTCGTAACAGAAGAAAATTAATGTCAACAATTCAGTCTACACTAAAAAATTAACCTTAACTTACCTTCTTGTGGCATTTCTTAATTACTGTTAAACGTCTTTACATACTTGCATGCATGATATAATAATAAACGCCTGTTACAGAGTGATCAAACTTTGCATCTGGCACTGGTAACCAGGGGGAAGCCAGTCTCCTGCACAATTTCTGAAATCTACCCACAGCCCAATTAGCAGGGATGTTTAAAAGACCAGACTTGTGACCAGAAGGTTGGAATCCCAGCTGGGACGCTGCTGTGTATCTAAGGTACTTAACCTGAATTGCCTCAGTAAATATCCAGCTGTATTAGCAGATATAGGACACACAATGGGAACACACTTACCCTTCATATGGGATTTAATGGGCAACATGAGCACACTGTCAGTTCTGCAGCTTTTTCTGCAAACAACATCAATAACTTTGCACAAATGAAAAGTTTGCTGTCATAAAAGCAGCAACAGCAGAAGGCTATGTATTATCCCAGAGGCGGCCATTACTGTGCCTTTGTCCTAACGGGATCCACAGTTCACTCCATTGGACCGCAGTCATTTGTATTCTGTTCACACGGCACTGATCATCTGCCACCATCTGCATAGTTTTACTGCCTGTGATCATGGTGCTGTTCTGAGGGGCTGTCATTATGCTTTACAGCATTGTTAAAGGCTGCCTGGGTGCAGCATCACAAGAAGTGGCTCGCTCGCTCGCTCAAACATCCCCTCTGCCTCTCTCTGTATATGTCCAGATCAAGGGTTACAAAATACACCTCATCTGCACACAAGCGCCAAAAGACAGAACTGACCAGCACTTTGTGGAGGGATACACAGAGCCACCGAGGCGAGTCTGGACTCAAAAGGTCTACGCTCGTCAGAGCTGTGAGCAACACCGACTTCTGACTCCTCGTTCCTCGTCTGATGGACAGACACATAAAACATCCCCTCAGACGACAGTACAGTCACACAGCTGCTTATGTATATTGTAAATTACTTCAATATGAAATACATCAAGCCCAGGGTTATGATATGTAATACCATATTACCTATTCAATGTAGATAAATCATGCATTTTAGTATGCTATGAAAACAAGAATACACAACTTCTTTGAATAATGACTTTCCAGTGATTTAATGCTGAAGTCTACTTCCTTTTGAGAGTCCCAGGTGCTAGCACTTTGCATATTGTTGTGAATAACATCCGTTTGTGTGATGGGGGAGAACCTAGCATTGCCCCTTTGGCAATGTAAAGCAGTCCTTTAGTGTGAATCACTTAGCCGGAGGTTATCGCTTCAAATTCTTGAAGTTTGAGGCAAATCAAAGGCCTGATGTAAATGTAATTATTCAAAAGACAGTCGACTATTTTGTTAAAGTGGCAGCTAAACATTTCACATCCACATCATCTGCAGCTGAGCTTTTAATAGTTTCAATCATGCTATTACTGTGCCATTTGTAACGTGATGCTTATAGACGAGGCGCGAGGTTCTTACTGCACAAGAAAGACGAGAAGCGCTGTAAACGGGACGGATCTGCTGGAGTACAACGCTTCCCGTGAGTCTGCCGGGTTGCCTTTTCTGTGTTCTAAGAAAAATACAGGTTTGTTCACGTATTACAGCGACAAATAAAACCGAATTCATCATCAGTGTTCATGCTGCAGCTGTTACTTCATGATCATGTGCTTCTTACGGCTGTCACTTCTTATTACACAGTGGAACTACTTTCTTCTATTATTACAACCACGATCAGCTGAGGCCACTGCTTCTGTCTTTGCTGAACGGATACTCCAGACACAACACACCGCAAAGAAGCATACTGGATGGATGAACTGTGGATAAATGTGAGGCTGTTTGTTGACTTTACAGGATCGTCGCTGAAACGTCAGACCTACCGTGTCGTTGACTTGGATTGTATTCAGATTAATTCAAATGAATTATGAGTTTGTTCAGTTCAGACTGAAGCGTTTGAACTACTGTTGATTGTTTTCACATAAAGTTTTCATGAATGTTCAACAACACTACGTAACATTTGAAAAAAATATGTATATATGGAGCGGTTTCATTTGTTTGTTTGTAGAAATTGTTACATATTCCAAAAATATCTTTAAAATGTCCTTGATTCTTTATATATTACCCTTAAAAAGACATCAAAAACACTTCTTTCTTTCCATCTGTGTATCAAGCGTCCTCAAACCAGAGCAAATGTTAAATACACTGACATGACTCGTGAGCTGGGTGGCATACTGAAGCAGTGTCTGTACTGTGCAGATTATCTTTCAGCAGTGTTGTTGCTAATTTGACTGGAAACGTATCAGCAAAGTCAGACTTTGCAGGAATTTGAGGCGAGTTTACAGAACGAGGAGCTTAGAAAAAGGAGGCGGTGGGCTCGGGAAGGCCTATTGATTTCTAAAATACATTCTAAAAGGTCCCATGCCTAACTTTAGTTTGACAGCTGGATTTGTGAAGACTTTGAACAACTCCAGAACAAGGGTGCAGAGATAACTCCTAAAAAGACAGCGCTGGTGTGGACCGGGCTAAGAGGGCCTTAAGGAGACGTTCAGAAACAGTTGACGACTCCGCTTCAACCGGCACGCAGGGCCGACCCTGGGCCACAACCATTAATGGTATGGGAGGATGCTGGAAAAACGCTTGGCCCAAATTTGCATGTATAAAACGCCAATGGCACATTCGGATAACAAGACAACAGAGGAGGAGGAGGAGGAGGAGGAGGGGGAGGAGGAAGAGGCAGGGTGGGAAGAGTCAGCAGCATCTTTAATAATATCAGGGAAAACTCAGAAAACGAAAACTCTGCCTATAGGTATGGGGCTAATTAACAAAGTTTTGTCTGAGAGAGGAATCCAGGGCAAAAGAGAATGGTTAGATTCAATATTCCCCAAAGATTGTCTTCAAAGCTTAAACCGAGGATATTAAATGCATCAGAAATAATAATAATGCGAGCGTGTGTGTCACTGCTGGCGGCTTCCGTCTCTCTGACGGTAGGCGAGATGTGTGTGTGCGTGAGCAGCCGCTGTTTGGGAAGGAAGCTTTAAACTCATGAAAAACCGTAGCGTTCGCAATCAGCAAACACCAGTTTTCATGAAAAGGAAGAATATTTTCATACATGCATGTATTCACAGACAAGACGCGCACACACTTCCCCCTCCATGAGACCCGTCCCCTGGAGATCCCCCATTACTAATTAAAACTCTTGACAAACCGTCTGTCTGCCTGGGACGTGGTCACCATAGGACCCCCGCGTGTTGATGAGATGATGAACAACGCAGATGAGCAGAAGTTTATTTTCTAACACATTCTCCTCGAGCGGGGAGACAGACGCATTCATCTTTAGGATAATTGAACCTGCTCGTGCCGTTCTGTCAATTTATTAAAGTCGGGACAGCGGCCTCGTGCAGCCTGCTGCTACGAGAGCACAGCAACCCGGCTTTGTCTCCGCTTTTGTTCTTCTGTTGCACAAAGAGTTACAGGTTCAGTTCACCAAATTACAAAAAGCCATGTTCATACTATACAGTTTTATAATAAAAATAATGGAATAAGCTTGGCGATATTCCATATTTTCCTTATTGTCCCATTAAAATACGAAAACCAGCAAAGAACTGATCCCACACTGGTTTATTGCGAGTCAGTGCTTCTTACACTGTCCTGTGCTATAAATACTCAACGGACCACCAAAGCATATCAATGCAGGGCTAAAAATAGTTACTAATTACACATTTTTGAGTAATTGTTGCTAAACATTGTTCACAGTTCAGTTCAACCTTGAGCAGGAGGCAGTGGGCTTGAGTGCCGCTGACAGACAAACCACTGTTTTCAGGGTAAATGATGCACGTTTACGCTCATTTTGGCTTCACCTGCTCAAATTTTGAGATCCATGCCTCTGAGAGTCCTGCCTCCATCTCACAGTCGTGTAAAATCGCATTTAAAAACTTTCAGCACCGACATTTCTTTCCTAAAAGTGGCCCCATTGATGTGCAGCTATTTCAGTAGAAAGTAGTTCCGATGAAAACTGTCCAGTCTGTGGATTAATCAGCAAACGCCACAAGAGGTAAATTAGCTGTTTGTAATGTGGGTGAACCAAACCTTCAGGACTGCCTGCAGTGGAGGAGAACGACCTAAAGCGCATTTCACTGCATCTTGTCTGTGACTGGTGCTGCAGCTGCTGTGCAACACTTACAAGAGCGTTTCTTTTGAGGCAGCCCTCAAATATCTGAGGCCAATTCAGCGTGGCAATAAGTGAAGAATTACCATGGAAGCACTCTTGATTCGAGCCCTTTAGGTTTCCTCCAGCAGCTTGTTTACAGTCGGGCTTGCTGAAGGTTGACCCCGGCTCTTGTCAACCTTGAGCAGGTCTCTGACTCCAGGCTTGTCCCGTCCAACGCCTCCGTCCATTTGTGGATCTTGGAGGGCTGCGGGGTCAGCTCCGTTCTTACACCGTCAAGCCCCCTTGCCTGGATCCTCACTCTGCCAACTCCACTTACTGTCTCCTGCCCCGTCTCCTGCTCGCTCTCCAATCTGCCGCTACCTCAGACCGACCCTGATACATAGCAGAGCACTACAAGACATGTTTCCCTCTCAGCCAGCAAGGAGGGTTATGTGTTGTGTTATCCTCCACTATCTGTGCCTTTCTCCATTTTTTTTCCCGAACTGTCGACTCACATTGCATTACAGCTGCGTGCTATAAGACTGGAAGCCATTGCAAAGGATCAGCTTCTATTAGGGTGCCTATTATCATCCCAAATCAGTCGCATTTTAGCATTTAAGTGTCGAAAGTTCACGCTGAATTTTCCAGCACCGTGCCTCAAGGTATAGAAGGCACATCAGGCAGCCGCCGATAACATGTTCTCCCTCTCTCTCTCTCTCTCCCTCTCTCTCTCTCTTTCTTGCTGCTTCTCTAACACGCTGACTGTTTGCAAAATTACAAGGGCTTTCACAGGGCCAGAGCTGGGTGTGATGAAATGCTTGCTGAAAGTTCCTGGCACTAGCAATAAATGTTCACGATGTTCAGCCAGTGTTGCATTGTCCAACAAATATTAAGCTAATCATCAGTCACTTTTGTCTTCTAGGCAACACTGGAGCCCTCTTCATAATCCTATTTACCATTTCCAGTGAAGCCACCCCCTCTCGTACCCACTGCCCACCCCCTGCATCCACACTCACCCCCCCGCCAATCCAACCCGAGGCTGTTCATCTCTAATGAAAGAGAAGATAACGCACAGACAGTCGGGATCACACACCAAGATGCCTGCCCTACATTGTGCCTCTTCTTCCACCAAATACTTCACAAGATGTCACTGACATTATTTAAAGTGATTACATTTAGCAGAAGTGAACAGCACAATTACTCTCATGGCAAATTTAGCCCTTTTGACAATCTCCCCTACAGGTTAGCCCCACCCCAGCCCCATCAGCACCCACACACACACACACACACACACACACACACCACCTTTTAACGCAGAGACAAACACAAAATGTCCCGTCATCCACGGCGTGAAAGCTACACGTCGGAAAACAAAGAAAACGCCGGCTTATGTTTCAACCCAAGAGGAAACATTGGCTGTCAGGCGAGTTCATCTCAGTAAACAACACGAGGAGGCTGGTGCTGCTGCATGTTTACAGCACCGTCAGCAGAGCAATAATAAAAAGAACAACTTCATTTAGAGACGCCACTTCATGTGCATAATCTGGATTTTAATGCTTTTTGGGTAAAATGTGAGATGCTACAAATCAATGCAGATCACACACAGAAGCAGTCACATCAATTGAACACTAATAGAAAAATCTGTTTGGTGCAAAGAATTAAAATTCTGATATCAGTGTAGAAAATCCATCTGAAACATATGCACACACACACATTCATTCTCATTCACGCACACACACACACAAATAATTGAGATTTTTTTCACAAGGACATGTAGAGCCTGAAGCCAGCGCTTAATTGCACGAGCTATCATTACACGGAAAATCAACAATTTTAAAAATACACCGAACACCTTTCATCTTCACCCTCCTCTAATCGCACCAGTAAGAGCCGTCTGGAAGGGAGCTTGATGTAGTCAAACTATCTAAACAGCGCCAGCGGGTGCCTCACAATCAGCACCACTGATGCAGATACTTTTGGACATGGCGGAGTGCTGCAACGCTGCCTCGCACTGCTGCCATCCTCTCACCATCTCGTCTCCAAGAGGGAATCAGATGTGACCCGTGTGCCATGTTTGCCTGTTTCGCCCATGGTGAACAGCAGACAAATGAACCAGAATCGCAGACACCGACACAAATCTCTCCCCACTGTGCTGCTCTCTACTCGCCTCTGAAAAGCCGTTTGGAGATCGGTGTTGAAACCAAACTGTTACTGTCTTTGTGGAGCGGTGAGGATGCTCTCGTCTCCCTCCTTCCCAGCTGAGGCGCTGCCCTCAGCCCTCAGGGAAATGATATAATGAGGATCTCTATGCCGACACTCTGCCTCATTTCAATTGTAAACGCTGCACACACCCTGCGCTTTGGACCGGTGATGGTTGCATTATGGGCCGCGCTCAGAATGTGACAGTCCATCATGTCCGCACAATGTGCCGCTTCACTTTTCGCTGCAGCTTTCACGGCTGTCTCCTGCACTTTGTTTCACACACACGTTTTTGTCTTCCTCTTAAGCCGCTCTGAGAGAGTTTCAAATGTATTAATGTGATTGCCATCAGTGACGAAAAGCTCAGCTAACAACGTCAACAAAAGCTAACCTAGCCGTGTCGGTGTCGGCACACGAGGAAGCTGCTCAGAAACAGCTCGGTGTTGTTGGTACAAATGAATGACTGAACGGTACCGCTGAGGCCGAATGCAGCAATTAGCACAAACAAGGTCAGCGAATGAGTGACATGCCGGGTTAAAGGTCAACTCACATTTGAGTCGAGCAACGGCGCCAAACCCCCAATTTACACACACTGGTCCAACCTCTTAGCCTTAATATTGACAAATGCATAACAGCAGTGTCAAGTGCTCAAGGGTGATCTACTTTTTTCCTGATGTGGGGCTCCCCTGAGTACGCCGCAGAAACATATTCTCTTCAAACAATCCCAATGACAGCCAAATAGCCTGCTTGTCGCTTGTAAAAAACCTTCTAATGATGCGTGTCGAGGGAGCGCCCTGCCTTCTTGTAGCAGACGACTCCCCTGTGTACGAGGGAAAGCAGAGGGAAAAAATAATCATGTTTCCCCCAAATCATTCCTCCTCATGAAACCCAACGACACCCGAGCATCTAAACAAACCTCTTCTTCTCTCAGGATCTCTCGCGTTTCCTCTCTCCTGCTTTTCTGATCCGCTAAGTCAACATTCATTACAATAACCATTAAATTTCCTTTTTCAAACAGTATTTGCACATACGCGCAGACTGGAATATCTATTGGAAAAAAATTGGACATGATAGGTACATGAGTGGAGGCACAGGGGTCCTCATGCTGCTATTGCATCGACGTAACACTGAAGCAACTGTGCAAACACTTCAGGTTCCCCCTTCACCTTTCATATTATAATTAGAACAAAAATGATGCAGTCGGATGTGTGCTGTCTGGAGCTTAATGTTCCCACATGAAATACTGGGGGAAGAACACAAAATCGCGTTCTTGTGCTTCTAATAGTATTTGTTAAAGACCGCAGTCTTGGCCACCAATAGAGAACAAGTCAGCAACTAATCTGAGATACTGGAAGTTAAATTCTATTTATATATTAAATTAATATTTACAGTCTAGTGCTGCAACTAATGATTGTTTTCTTGATTATTTGACTCATAAATGTCTGAAATTAGTTTAAAAAAGGTCAATCCCAAGTTGCCAGCATGCAAGTTGAAATGTTCAGACGGTGGTTTTGTCCTATTAACATCAGAAATCCAAAGATTTTCTATTTATTATCACATAAGACAAAGAAAAGCGGCAAATCCTCATCATTAAGAGGCTGGAACGAGAGAATTTTTGGCATTTCTGCTTGAAGAATGGCTTACATGATTAATCAACTCTGAGAATACCTGCTAATTAACTTTCTTTGATGACTGACTTCTCGTTTCAGCTCTATTACTGTCACATTTTCATGAAACGGACACATCTGCTACTACAACTGTATCCCCTTTCGCTGTGCAGAACAAATCCCAATTAGACCACATACAACCATCATGATGGTTATTTAAGAGAAACAGCCTCAAAATTCATAAAACAGTGATTTACCAAGAAATTCAGCGGTTAATAAGATCATTAGAGAAGCGATGGAACAGTATCTCGATCTTGAGGGAGCAGGCCGGTTCATTGTCAGATCACAGAGCCTCTATTAAAAACATATCTTTTTCATGTTCACTGAACAGATGACAGGGCAGCCAATGAGAGAACAGGAGGCTCCGTGTCTTAATGCCAAGAAAGTGGGAGTGCTAACGGGCCCTGATTAGCTCCGTTTATCTCTAATTAATTACCTTTACCTAATTAGATGCTCTGTTTCAGCTAGACATGGAGTCAAGTAGACTAGATTATTAGTGTGCTCATCGGGCCTTTATAAAGGGCTGAAATTAATGTTACGTGCAAAAGAATCCGCTGCTTTAATTGCACAGGTGTTGCCTTATGGCAACACTTCATCATCCACCAGCTCCCCAAGATTATTAGCAGGGATTCATACAAAGGGACTATTCTGTGAACTGCACCGTCGCAACAGCTCATTAGTTAGGCTTGTTATTGTATTATTTATTACATTTGGCCTTCCCCCATTGCCCATATTGATTCATAGACCCTATTTTTTTTACCTCCTCTTCTCCTTGGCTGTCTGTTATTTCATAGCCAGTTAGTGAGTCTAATTTCAAAGGCTGTTTTGTGCAGAACACCAGAAGCCATGAAGACGGAGGAAAAGAGGAAGAGTGTGTTTTCACGCTTGCATCTCTTTCATGAAGAAAAGCCCCGATACGTTTCCAAATAGCTCTCCTTGATAAACAAGAAAAACACAACACAAAGACCGCAGATGGGGTGGCAAAATTAATTTGTTGATAACTAACTTAACATTGATAAAATTACACATTTAAATCCCCAGTGTGGGTTTTGTGAAGGATATTTCGAGAATACACACAGATTTGTGAAGCCAGGCTAACGGATAGAAAACAAGCTCTTTGTATTTTCTTCATTGTGACCCCAAACATCTGTCTGCTAATCATACAGAGCATTTTCAACACAAACTCAACGTTTACTGCTGCAAAATGTGTTTGAATATTATTCTGAAGGTCACACAAACACTGTGAACCAGCGGCTTTGGTTTCATGCTAACACCGTTTAGCCTCAACCTTGTGGGGGAGTGTAAATACTGAAAACCAAAGGTGTGTGAAAGCATTTAGCTCTCCTGCCACAATCAGCTGTGAAACTTAAAGGAGTACTTTGACACTTTGGGAAAAGTGGAGGTACGTTAAATATAAGACTTATCTTTGTGCAAAGAAACAGCTAGTTTGACTCTCCAAAGGTCAAAAAAATCTGCCTGATGGCGTCTCTAAAGACAACTAACTGACACATGCAGTATTTCACCAGCGGACTGAGCCGTGCTAGCTCTTCCCCTTCAGTACCAGTCTGTGTGCTAAGCTAAGCTAACCGGCTGCAGGTACATATTTACCGCACAGACATGAGAATGGCATCAATCAGAGTGTACTTCCCACAACGCTGAACCATTGCTTTGACTAGCTGATCTGCAACAGCGTGACCTTTGGTAAAATACATGTCGCCGTGCTCTGTCAGTTTAGACTTTCTTTATTTAAGATTTTTTTAGTTTGCCATTTTTTGCTTTATTGATAGGGGCAGCTGAGGGGAGACCAGAGAGGCAGCAGGGGTCCCGGAGAGTCGAGCTAGAGTCGAACCCCATGAAACTGTAGCAGGTGAGGCCGGGTTTAGACGTCATGACACGCAGGTCCATGACAGCCACAAATGAAAACGCCTTTAACTTCAGCGGCTGCGGCTAAACCTCCTTTTAATCTGACTGCGACGGTCCTCTCTTCTCATCGCTCTCCAGCTGTTTTTCTTACTCTCCTCCAACCATCAGGGGGAAAAGCACGGCTGACAGCTCGAGGAAGTCTGATGTCCTGGCACTTATAGCCCTGCAAAGGAGTGGATAATGCAGTGAAGTGAGGGATGTGGAGCCTGAGGGAAGCCGTCCACTGGACATGCATATGGTCCTCTCCTGGTTAGCTTCTCCACCGCTTCCTCCTCGCCACTTATGGCCCCTCGCAACCCCGTCTTATGGCACCTTTGCCAATAAGAATGGGCAAGGCAGCTGTAACCAAGCATGCTCAAGGCCGCTGACCTGGAAACGTGGCTCAACCTAGCAAGCCCACTCACTAGCCCCTACTGGATTTGTATTGCCGGGAGAACGTGAGCCCCCCACTCTCACTCCATATCACACTGCCCATAACACTCGGCTAACCGGGAGCGTTCTTATTGTCCTAAAATGCTCGTGCAAAAGCTCTAAATATGTATACGAGCATGACAAGGGAGATTAAAATGTCAATATCCTCCAACACATGCTGTCGTGTTAGCATCAAGTCTTAGCGTTAAGTGAAGTGAACACTTCAAACGGCGAGCGAGTCAAGAGTCTGTGTTTGAGGGTTCTCTTTAAGGTGCTCGACTATAATGGTCTTTAGTCGGCTCTGATGGATATATTAAGATAAATTTCCGACCGCACCCCCACCTTTACTTTATTTCATCACACTGCGGTAACATATCACACGGTATGACAATTTCTTAACAAGGCACACTTCAAATTTAGTCAACAATAGGCTATCACTTCAGAAACTTCTCTCAGAGGAGAAAAACGTGCACGCCATGTTTGTTCACCGGCTCGGAATGAGTGAAATTAACAAAGATGATGTGACACTATCTGTCACCAGCCATTACAAATCAATGGGCTCTCCACCCGCCCGGGCATATTCCCAGTGGTTCTACTTCCTTAAAAGTACAGCAGGTATTTTAATGCATGATGAAAGGCCCGTTTCATAGGCGAGCATGAAATATGAGGGACATGTGACGACTGCGACGCGACCTCCCGTCTCAGAAGCTGCTCGCGGAGACGAGACGAGAAATCAAGCGTCACTTTTGAGATGTGACGACGGGCTTTAAGCTGAAGTATCTTAACTTGTGTCACGTTTAGAAACAATTAGAGCCCACTGATGTTTGAAGGTGGAGGGGGGGGGCTGCTCATTTTAGACGTTTAGCGTCTCAAGTACGCCGACATATTCGACTTAAGACAAAAGGCTGCATTCGACTGATAGTGTAATGACAGACATTGCTTTAGCTTGTCTTACACCTGCGTCGTAATCAACTTACCTCAGCATAAAACAAGCAGCGGTGACCTAAATTTGCTCCATATCGCCCATTGATGTTCCCCCTTTCATTCTATTATCATACATATACATATGACAACACGGCAGCCATTTGAAGGAGGATGTTCGCCGCGCTGTGATCATTTATTCCTGAACTTCTTGAAAACCAGTGGAAAGTTGGACGAAGGCCCTCTGCCAGACAAAGGTCACTCAGCCAAGAGCACAGAGAACATTCTTCCACTTTCCATCCCATTTCTTTGGAAGTGTGGGTGGAGCGTAGGGGTGTCTCTCACACTCTCTCTGCCTGACACACTCCCGCCGCACTGCTGTCCTCAGCATCTCCGTGGGGCGGTGACTAATTGCCCCCGTAAATCACTGTGCGGGCCGCGCGATCCTCCGTTTATTTTTCCTGACAGTAATTTAGTGCTTGCTCTTTTACACACTTGTCATCGCGTGTTTTTCCTCACATTAGAGGCTGGTGGAAAAAGGACGGTAATTAACGGTGCGACGCGCGCTCGCCACGGCTCTTTCATCATAGTGTGATAATTGTGCTCCTTGTCTGTCACAGTAACCTCTCAGTTTCCCCTGGAACTTCCTCAGCGCTATTTGTCAACCCTGAGAAATAGGCAGGATTCCGGGGGCCCGGCTGCGATCCGGCTCGCCTTGCTACCGGTTTTCCTATTTGTATCGAGACTGGGTCATTTATATTTCACACAAAACTTGTCAGAAATATTAGCCTTATCCTGCACAGGCAGATAAAAGATATATGGTAAACACACCTGAGCGCTTGATAGCTGAGGAGTTCCACACCCTCCTCTGCTTTTTATTTCCTGACTCGTTTTTACTCCTGCAGGGAGGGGAGGTCGCCGAGGAGTTGGCAGGGGCAGCCTAATAAACAGTCCTTCCATTCACACTGCTGAGATGCAAAAGCCAGGGCAGTGGGGCTGCGCAGAACAGCTGAAACCGTAGAAAACCCTTTCAATGAGCTAATCTATTTACAGGAAAGCCCAGTTCACTCATCGCTTTACAATGTAATGCAGCGTATGTGCTGCAGAACGTGTCATATTCTATTTTTATCAGCTGCGGGCAGGTGATTCACTGTCTACCTTGTTATCCTCTGCTGTTCCATGCTGGGGATGCACAGTATCCATCACCCATAACCTGCACCCCAGAGGTTAAGTCATCAATAACTTTGCTGCTGAAAATATTGCAGAGGACTTGGAGGTTTGCGTAAGGTCCTTTGACTGACTGTCCATGTCCCGCTCCGCGTCCCCCCGCACCCCCTTCTCCCAACTTCTCCCGGATTTTTTAATATCTTTATTCTCCTGTCACAGACAGGGGCTAATGGGATGTGTGGTCAAGATTTCAGGATCCATCACTGGCTTGCTGAAGAATTAGCATGGGCCCCATGCATCACCTGCCAGAGCTGTCAGGCCTGCTGTCTCCCGCGCTTCATTATAGCGCTGGCACCGTGCTGCCTGTCTCCCCTCTGCGCTCGCTTCTCCCCAGCCAGAAACCACGGCCGGGGAAAAAAAGGCCCTACCACGCCCCTCAATGTCAGCCCTGGTCACCAGCCACCAAATTAGGATAGACTGTCGCGCTTTTAGAAATTAGGAAGAGGAGCGGACGGAGCTTCTGTCTGCCGAGGATGCTCTCGGAGACAAGCGATTCCTCCTCCCTCCTCTTATCCTTTCACTCCTCCTCCTCTCTGTGACATAGCTTTAAGTGTTTTTTTTTTTCTTTTTTATCAAGAGTAAAAAGTCTTTAAAAACTATTAGGCTAATTAAGCAGCATTTGGCCCCTGTCGCGCTGAAGGAACTATTTGATTACTCATGTCCCTCTGGTTGGGAGTCGGGGGTACTGCTCTCATTTTTGGTGGCTAACCCCCTTGTGCCTCATTCAGAGCGTGGACCCAGAAAACCCCCTCGAGAGCCATTCTTTATGTCTCCTCTGCAGCGCAGATTAGACCAGCAGTGCTAAGAAGGTCACAGCGAAAATGAAGAGAGCAAAGCAGGACTACAGCTGGGGACCCTGCCCCGGTCCTCTCCCTCTCCCTCTTATTAGCAAATCAAAGCTGCCTCCAGAAAGATTCACACTCCTCACCTGATTTTGTCCTTTTCCGCTAATCACATAGCCACTTTGCCTTGACTGACAGTTTTCTTTATAATTGGCCCATGATCTGGCAAGGATCTAATAACCAGAAAATCCCCTCTGAGGGTCCGCCGGGCTTGGGCGACCTGTCTACACACATGCGCGCACACACACACACACACACACTGCCTCCACCATCCCCCTAACACCATCTGCAAAGGGCCGTTGCCATGCCACACTGTTTGTGCACAACAGCGGCGAGCTAATCTTAATGTTCAATAATGGTGTGAATATTCAATGAGCAGCCCAGGCAGAGGATCCACAGTAGCACACTCTAATTACTGTTCATTTGCCAGAGTATCAAAGCCTAATTACTGTTCATTTTAATGCTCCAGAGAGAAGGGAGGAGAGTCAAGGCAGGGTTAGAGGAAGATGCCCTCCAGAGATCAGTCAGTCAGTCTTTATCCGTCTCCTTCGCCGTCTCCCTGCTCGCAGCCACTTCATTGTCTTTGTGCGTGCGAGCGCTCGCGTCCGCCAACATCCTGCACGTCTGCGTGTTTCACTGCGCGAGCAAACATTCTGAATTTCTTCAAACAAACACGTTAATCAATCACAGAGACAGCTTAGAGGAGAGAAAAAAAGAAGAAGACACGAGAGCAGCGAGACGAAGGCGAGAGACAGGGTCCATAATCCCGAGCTTATTGTTTCTTTTCTCTTCTTTATCTGTTTAATGTGTTTTGGGTAAATATCAGACAAGAGGAGGGAGGGGACTGCCGTCACACTGTCTTTGCCTTCACCAGAAGAAAGCTCCTTTTTTTCCTTCCCTCTCACCTAATCCTGACAGAAGCCACCACAATCACTATCTGCCACCCATTTGACAGTTTCTGTCACCAATTAGCAGCTAAATCAGCATCTCCCCAAACAAGAAAATGAAGCAATTTATATGTCTTATAAATCATTATTTAGCACTTGTCTAAGTGGCTTTTCTTCTCTTTTCATTCACACTCTCACTCCTTCACATTAGAAAACTGCAATGCAGTTGGCGGCTCGCTGGTCCTCTCAGATCTTCGGGCTCCCTGCATCAGCGCAGGAGGCCCCTATGGGCGGGGAATAAACCCTGTCTTCCCTTATCAGGAAGTTTGTCTTGTGAATTTTCGAGCCCTTGCTCCGCAAAATTTACAAGGCATCGACAACCCTTTTAATGAGGCGCACCAAGCTGTTCGCCGGCTTTCCCCGTGATAGGATGTTAAATGAAAAGCTGCGTGCAACATGCACGGTTTGTTATCATTCAATCTGCTTGAGACCACAAACTGGTCATTATCCGGCCATTATTTTCCTTGATTTACAATCGCGGGTGGAGGAGGCGATTGCGGTGGCTTGTTCTCCCCTCGGTGGGACGGATGGGAACCAGCTTGAAAATTTGCATTTACATGATCCGGCTGAGCAGCTTATTAGATCTGGATATTTATTTTCCACTTAAAGCAATGTTTGATTACACTTTAATAAAGAAGAGAAAGCCACTGAGCTGGCTGGGACTGACTGATCCTGCCCACTGATTTCTTTGGGATTTTGTGTAATGAAATGAGAGGGACAAAAGATAAGGAAGCACCAACAAGGGGATGCAGAGAGAAGACCCCGTAAAAATCGCATTTATTCCCTCAATGCAGCTAAAGTGTTACTGTCAGGGAAAAAGCAAATCATAAAGGATAACAAGGAGACTCAAAACCAACAGTCAGATCAGTCAGAGACGCTTCTTCAGACAGGCTGAACCTGCCGTTAGGAGGAAAACACCAAACATTCAGCCTATAAAATATGTCACGACCCACAACAATCGCCACAAACAACACGGCAGAGGTGTTTGTGCGCAGAACCAAAGTGTAACAACAGAAAGCACATGAAGGAAGGAGGGCTTTCACCTCGACCGTGAGTCTGTCGAGCTTTCCAAACACAGGCTGCTCAGTAATGTATTATAATGAAATACAAATCACACCAACTAGCAGAAAGAGGGAATAATGTGCTCAGAGGCGTCAACTAAAGATGATTTTCATTATGGGTTTATCTTTTATTCTCTCAAAAAGACTCATCTTTGGGTTAAAAAATGTGGGAAAATAATAAAAAATGCCACAATATTAAAAAGCCCAGAGCAGTTTTATTTTTGTCTGAGTTCAAAACCTGCGTAAATATTCAGTTTATCACCACGTAAAACAAAGAAAAGCAGAAAATCATCATAATTCAGATAATCAGGGTTTTTTTTTTTCAGTTGCAGCAATCAAATGCAGCATATTGAGATGTCTCGTATTTAAAGATCCCTCCAGACGTATTTTAATGCTTCGTCCTAATTGAAAGATCCAGAAACATGAAGGTGCAATCGTTGCTCATTTCACTTTTAACTTCTGAACCTGACGTGTGCTGCGTCACTAAATGGTTCGTTCTCAGTGTTTCTGCACCACGTTCGTTGCATTCTGGACCCCGATTGGCTCCACGCTACTTGTGATGTCACAAAATCCTGCTGGTGTTTGCAGGTGTTAAACTGAGATTTAAGGTAACGAGAGAAGGAACTTTCCCTCTTCAGCAGATGAATGTGAAGCTCTGCAGGTGCATCAGTCTGCACGAACATCTGAGCGAAGGGGAAAGGAAACATCACGCATTCACAATGTCCCTATTTTATTCAGCTTTTTAAATGCGATTTAAGAAAATGTACAATATTGCTGTAAAATATATATAAAATTACATATAGAGCGATAAAAGATTTCATCCATATGATCCACCCCTGTGTTCACATCATTCCTGGCAATATTTCTGTCACTCAACAGTCAAAAAAGCCAAAAATGACTCAAAGACTCAAATGTTGTCTTTAGGCTCAGAGGCAAAAACTTCAGGCTACTGGTTATTGAATAACTATCGACACCCAGTGAACAAAGAGAAATGCTGTCCCACCTGACAGCACGTATGGGAATATGAAACAAATGAGCGTGTCAGCCAAAGCAAAAATGGAAAATACCACGAGACAACGAGCCTTAATTGCTTATGGACATTTACTTTAGGCCAAGCGATGTTGCACTTGACTTAATCAATATTTGCCTTGAGAAGCCATTCATAACCGAGTCACAGTTGATGAATAAGTCACAAACAGTGGAGAGCATCTCTGGTGTAAAGCGAAAGGTCGTGATCGAAGCCGTGGGACGGGGGCGGTGTGGGCGAGGTGTGTTTTCTTGGACACACTTGCTCCTTTCTGGACTTCAAGATGATGCATGTGATCTGAACAAGGGGCTTATTTACGCCACAGACACCAGAGGCGGCGCGCCTCGCAGACGGCCGTCACGATAACGACAAAAGGCCGACGTGCAATCACTGAAATCACGGATTTCAGGTACAACTTGACAACAATGGACTCGCACACACCTTTCCAACAAATAAACATAATTCCCCTCTTCCAGCTCCTGTAACTACTGCTTGTTGTCCACCGAGGAGCACAGGCTCACAGAGAGAAAATGCAGAGGTGAGCCTTTGGCCTGGAGTGCCCCTCATTTAAGACGATCGACAAAATCAATAAAGTGAAGTATGTTTCCTCGCTCTTTTGGCTCTGTTCCCGCTCCTGAAGCATTCCCTCAAGTAACCCACTCCAGCTGAGTTCTGTTACTGCAGCTCTTCCCCCACGTGTATACATCCTCAACCACTCTGTCTTCCCCTCAGCAAAGTGAAAACTCCACCAACACAAACTATATGGTGTTGTCTTAATGGTTAACGCGGTGGTGGAAAACAAGCCGAGCCTCGACTCAAATGCCAGAGAACGATCTCAAAAGCTTCTGCTTCAGACTGAATCGCTGTGCTGTTACACATCCGCTCGTACAATGGAGGCTGTTGTTATGTCTCTACAAATCAGACAAAAGCTAATGGGAGCACCTCAACCACAAGAGCATGTAAGCTATATGGAATTCTTATTAGATATTGACTGACTACTGATCAATAAAATCATCTACATGATGCAACTTCACTATCTAGTTTTCTGGATTAGCCTCTTTTTGACAGTCATGATATAATTTAATGAGAAAACAAGACTGCAGCCATGCTAGCAGCTCTGTGAGGTCGTACGTTGCTAATGCCAGCATGCTAACATTATGACATGGCTACTGGTTCACCATCATGGTTTAGCATGTTAGCATGGCAAAATTTGCTAATTAGCTTTACATACAGAGACTCGCAGAGGATGATGGGAATGTCAGTAGCTCTGCTTGTATTGCACAAATTAAAAGTGTGACCTGAGGACGGTGCTAGATGAAAGATCAGAGGATCATGAACGGTATTTTAATTGATCTGCAGGGACTTTATCTGTGCAGAAAATCACGGATGTCAAGATATTTCACTAAAAAAACAAAATGTTCACCTCATGATGGAAGAAAAGCCAAGAGATCACCACAGTTATTACGGATTTTTCTTCTGGAAACAATGAATTTTGTGCCAATCCAACCAGTGGATGTTGATATATTTCAACCAATAACTGGAAACTTCTGGTGGCGCTGAATGAGAAGAGTCAGCAGATCAGCTAAACCCTAAAGATTCATCCTCTGGGAGCTATGAATGTACAAAATGTCCAACAGCTGATGAGATATAAAAAGTGAAATTCATCCAAAGTCAGAAGTCATCTGGAGCTAAGTTTGTGAGTCTGCACTTCACATCACCCCCCCTCCCTCGCACCACTTCCTGTTTACCTCTCTGCTACTGAAAAGCAAAAACACCATAATCTTTTAAAACCGATGATGCTTCACTATAAAGCTCACGCACCCTAAAGAAAGCCAACCATCAGCACTTCCAATAAATATCACATAAGAGAAAACGGCGCTGCTTTTCCTCCTCTTTTTATTCCCAGCATGCCCAATTAGCAAGCACCTTGCTGGGCGTGCACTGTCACCATTGGTTACTGTAGAAATGGGAGGGGGGCTGAATATATCTTGGGATTTTAAAGTCTTTGATTGACGCAGAGACATCCCCGGGCTGTGTACCCATCATCATGAAAGCAAATCAACACGGAAATATACAAGGTGGTAAAAACTGCTGCTCTGCTTTTGTCAGTGAAATCCATTCATTTGTAATACAAGATCATTACTTACAGCACACAGGAGCTAGCTTTGTTTTCTATGTAAAATATAGTTTAAATACACTATGAAGACTGTCAACTGTCCTGCACCACAACACAACAGTGTGTTTGTTAGCTTTGCTTTCCAGGAATAGTTTGACATGTTGGGAAATTTGCTTTATTGCCACGAGTTCAATGAGAAGATTGGCAGCCTACACAGGAAGCAACAGCCAGGAAACTGTTAGCTTAGCTTAGCTTAGCATAAAGACTGGAAACAGCTAGCCCGGCGTTGTCTGTAAGAAACAAACTATGTGGATCAGCAGCTCTAAAGCGCAAAAATTAACACATCATGTTTGTTTTATTCTTACAAAAAGAGATGTTGTGGTTTTATCTCGTGCAGGACAAACACGTTTCTCCCAGTCTCCTGTCTTTAAGCTAAGCTAAACGTCTCCCGGCTGTAGCTTCATATTTGACATACAGACACGAGAGCGCATCAAGCTTCTCATCCAACTCTTGACAAGAAGGCAAATAAACATATTTTCCAATATGTCAAACTATTCCTTTAATCAGCTGATCAAATTCATTGAAGCATCACAGCACACTCCAGCAGAAAGAGGAATTAATAGGATAAATGTCACTGTAAGTATTGTTTATTGACAGTGATTTGATGTGATTTTTAAGGATATTTTGGATTCGTTTCCAAAATGAATTCTTGTCTTTTTGGCCACAGAATCATTTGCTTATGTCTGCTGCACGTGTCTGAAAAAATAACTTCTTCTTCTTCTTCTTCTTCTTCTGGGTTCTAATAAGTGCTCGTTGAGGTGTGAGAGATGAGGGGGGAAACAAAGCTCGAGTCTGGAAGGTCAAATCTTTGGGTTCATAGACCCCGAGGAGGTAAATTGATTGTTGAGTGTTAGGGGAGGGGCAGGAGGTAAGCATTTAACTGCTGACAGACAAACTCTGGCCCTGCAGGGGAGAGCAGGCAGCACATTGCTTGACATCATTTCCACAGGCCTGTGTTCTGCAATCCTCTTCTGTTCAATGGGGCAAGACCCTGTGCTTTTGTTACAATTAACCTATTAGGAGAAGCCTTTCATTCGCAGGTGATTCCACACTCCCCTGCGTGCCTCAATAACACTATTTTGATCTGGGGGACCACGGCCTACAGACATTTGCCGGATAAATTCTGTTGAAAAGTGGAAGATGTTTCATCAAAAGCGATAGGTCAGCAGCAGCGTGGCTCTATCAAAACTTAACCACATTTTGGTGAAATAAACAACATTAAGCACACTTTATATCCCTTGTTAGGAATAAATGTGCTGTTTCTGCAGGTGTACATGAAGTATATGGCCGACAATAAAAACAAATGACTCTTACCCTCGGTGAAAAACATAAAAGTATTTAAAAATTGACCCCAAGGGTCTGCTTTGTCCGTGGCTGGAGGCATTATTATACCCTGGTTGTCACAAAGTACCCCCTCAGGTCATTACTCCCGGGCAGCCACCGACCCTTTGGCAGACAGAAGCTGAGCTCCATTATCTGGGACGCAGAGAAGGGCTGAGCGGAGCAAAGAGGAGAGGGGAACGAGGGGGACGCACTGGCCGTGGATCTGAGGAAACGGAGATGTAGCGGGAGATGGCACCGTTCTGATGTGACGCTTTCTGGGGCCTCGCCCAGGCCTGGAAGCCACCCATTTGGGACGGGTTCTAGTGGTAGCTGGCATGTGCTGGCAGGGAAATACTTAACCCAATCAGGAACATAATTGCATATTTTTTCATCTGCTTTTCATTTGATGCATATATTCTCTTTAGTTAAACTGTTTTTTCTCGCCAGTTCCAGCCCATTGGAGTGCAGATGAGAGTGAGACGCTTCTTGTGTGAAATAAATCAAAGCAAAGGCCCATCGTAAAATACAGCAGCATCACTATTCTGAGGCCAAACAAAGGAATATGTGTCAGTCCGCACAGCCATCACAATGCTCCCTGCATAATGTATACTAAAACAGTACGTTAAGTGTTTAAAATGGCAGGCAGGCTCTGTATCTACAGCACGCAGAGCGCTGCTGTGCTGAAGTTGCACACTGGCTCTTAAACAAAACAACGAGTGCAGAGTTCAAGAGTTGACTCGAGTGTGAAGAGGTTCGTATGCACAATGAGGGAGTCATGCAGCACTCTTTATACACAGTGTGCCAGTTTTACAACAATGAAGCAGGCCGGTGAATTTAAAATATTAAAGATGATTACTTTATTGAAGCTTGTGGGAACTTCTGCAGTAACTCTCTGTTCTTCTAAAATCGAGGAATGATGCAAAAACAAGACTTCCAAAGAGTCTGCAGCCACGCTAACGCCTCTGTGAGGCCCGGCGTGTGCATGGCCCACCGCTGAGCTAAATGCTAATGCTAACATCCTTTCAAAGACAGTGTTAACATGCTGATGTGTAGCAGGTAATGTTTATCATATCCAGCATTATAGTTAAGCGTTAGCCTGCTAACATTTGCTAATTAGCCATTAATTTCTTATTTATTTAGTCATAAACCAAAGTAAAGAACAAATTGATTTCTTGGTGCCTGATGAAAAGTCCAGGAATCACCAAAGTTACTCTGATTCATCGTCTCTAGACGTTGAATGTCTGTACCAAATGTCACAACAACCTCTGAGACAGATGCATGTATAGATAGACAGATGTATTCCTACATGCAGCATGCAGTTTGAGTGTTCACTGAGTGTTCACTGATAGAACCAACAGATAGGATTTTACAGAATCATCATTAGTTTTAGTTTGATTGTAATAAAACATGTTTCATAATGTAAACATGCTTGCTATAACAGATTTCACATCATAGTTAGCTACTATGATATGTAATTTTAAGCTTAATTGTGCTTCAGGGGCTCTACAGGCTATTACAAGCAGAGCAGATCCAAAGTGGAAAGTGCTTGGCCGATGGTGTTTCAGAGGGAAAGTGATGGTGTTCTGTTGTAAGTGCTGATCCACTGCACATAAAGCCAGTTTGTGGCATTATTCTGTTTAGCAGCTGTGAAGATTATTTGCATTATTAGTGAGATTTAAAGCCGATACTGTGATACAATCTGGAACAGTGTAAGCTGTTATGGAGTTTATGCAAATTTCTCTGCATGAACTCGGAGAAATCCCATCAGAGGAAATGTAGAACACTGTTGGTTTATGTGTAATTACTCATTCATTACGTCTTAGGTCTGAAGACAGGAGAACCATCATGTACTGTGTTCTCACTGAATCTCTTCCCCTCTTCCAGGGCATCGCATGTGCACGTCAGACCGTCAATCAAACATGACAGCTATTTACACTCACTGGGTGAGATGAAAGGTTCTGGGTCTATCACTCAGGCCCCGCTCACCTAAGAGAATGGGAAAGAAGACAGACAAAGCAGGAAAAAGGCCTGTAAATTTTTATATTCTGGGCTGTCTCGGATGCTTTCCTATGGCAGGCACGCCGGCGTGCACGCACACTCACAGCAGCTCCACGGATGTGTGCGAGCGTGTGCAGCGTTACAGCAGAAACACACACACACACACACGCACACACGCACACACGCACACACGCACACACGCACACACACACACACACACACACACACACACACACACACTGCTGCTAATACGGCTGTGCAGGGCTTTGATGTTCAAGGTGCTGTATCTGTTGTGCATGTCTGTCCTCTCAAATCATTTCCAGCTCTGGGAGTAAAACATGGAAACAAAGGCAAACAACATATTCAAAAGTGTCAAACGACACATCTGGTGTTTCATGTTAGCTGGATTACGGTGACATGGAGGCAGCTTCACTCAGTTAAGATGCAGGACAAGCTAATTGACAGTGGCTGCTGCAGGAGGCGAGAGGTTAGAGAGGCAGGGAGTATCCATCTCCGTCATGAACTGTCCTCCAGCAAAACTAACTCTAATTAGGCTGTGGATAAATAGTTAAAGGCTTCAAATTTACTATTACAAAGATGTGAAAAGGCTCTAACCTGACGCACAGAGCAGCAGTGTCCACTGAAAATTAATCAGCAGTTCTGATAACTGATTAATAATTCAAGTCAAGAATCAAGTGAAAACGTTCTCTGCAGCTCCTGGAATAAGAGAATTTGATGCTTTTCGCTGTTTAATATGATCATAAACTGAATACCTTTGGACATCAGGCGTTTAGACAAAGATGCTAATTGAGGATGTTAAATTGGGCTCTGGGAACTTGTGAAGGCCATTTTTTTAGTCTGAGATTAAACTGGTAGACTAAACAAAAGCAAAAAATACTCATTAGTAGCAGCCCTTTTTCCATTTGAACTGAACTCCAGATCTGACTCCAGATCAGTGGGGACGCTGTGTAAAATAAATAAAACAGAAGGTCGCCATTTGCTAATCGTTTCCGACATCCAGCTAACTGAAAACAGCACAAAGTCAATATATTTAATGTTTTCCTCATCAGCTTCATTGATTTTTGGAAATATCTGCTTATTGCGAATCTGATGCAGCAACACGTTTCAAAGACTGAGAAAGTCACTCCAAAACGCTCCAAAAACACCTGTTTGGAACATTCCAGGTAAACAGGCTCATTGGTAGCAGGTGAGAGCGTCATGATTGGGTATGAAAGGGGCATCCTGGAAAATGTAAGCCTTTCTGTTTAGCTCTGTTTTAGTCTCCACCAGCTCCTGGAGGAAAATCTGGCTTTTAACCAGCAAAATGTTCCAGTATGTTCACCAGTTAGTCCCTAACATGCCTGTCTGCTGGTTGGTGCTGGGCAGGTAGTGCGCCGTTTCCTGCTATGGCGACAGACCAGTTCAATGAGAGCCGTGAGACTGAACTGAAACGGTAGACCTGAGGGCCGTCAAACCAAAACAAGAGCTGAAAGATGCCAAATCACTCATGGGAACTGCAAAGTGAGGTGAAAATTCTCTGTGGGTTTGAAAGTACAAGCGACACCTTTCATGTTACACATAAAACGATTGATTAGTGCAGCTTTAAAGGGATATTTTCAGCACATTTTGTCATCTAGAGTTTGTTTTGGAGAAAGATATCGTGTAGCGGCATCAGAGCTCGATACACTGGCACGGGCAACATTATCGCCCTGTCTCAGCTCATCACAGGTATAGTAGTATTGCTATTCCAAGAAACTGCAGTACAAAAATACCAAAGATATGTTTCAGTAGTGTCACCATTTCCTATTCTGGGCGTCAGACAGCACTAACGGAGTTATTTTAAAACTGTAAAAGGTCTCGCTCAGCACATATCTAGACTAACCTTCTTTAACACTCGGTCAAAAAACAGTATCAGCCAATATCATCATACTTTCTCTTTTCTACTCTAAAATATTTAAAATATTCTGATCGGCCCCAAGAACTGGAATCTGTCAGACTCTTATTGGCGTGTCAAAAAGCCTAAAACTGCCTGTCTGTCTGCTGACTAGTGGTTTCAATCAGTCATGCTGGCAGCGTTGACAAAGGTTTCTGAAAGACGTGAGGACGTTTTTTAAGCCAACAGGTTGGCCAATGCAGCACTGGTTTGCACACTTTAAGCTCTTTACCCCCAAATGTGCTGCATCACCACGTCACGATAACGTAACTCTGAACACAAGAAAACAATGTTTACCGTGACGGACTGTGTAACTTCAAGCAGGTGTCAATTCTGTCTTCATGCTTTACTGCAATGACTACAAATATGGCTTCAAAAAGGTACGAAGAAACATGAAGAACTTCCGCCACAAACGCCGTGAGCAGAGACGTTAAGTGTTTGTTATTTGTAGCAAATACCGTTGCTAAAACACATAAAAACAGCAGCGTAGTCCTTCCGTGTTAGATCACATCACCATCTCTGTAACTTTTTTCTAACAATTTCTCAAATATCTACTTAGACATGATACATAAATGAAACATCCTGCCATCTTTAAGCGTAAATGTTTTTCACTGACGTTAACAGACTTTGTTAAAGAAGCTTTCTCTGTCAGGATAAATCAGGTTTTTGTTCTGTTGTTCTACAGTTTTGTTATTTACAGTGAAGAGATTTGGTGAGTTTTTATGAAGAAAACTGTGGTTGATGTGTTCAAGTTCTCTCTGCAGCTCAGGACGAACTCCAGGCCATCTGAGAAGTTACACTCACATTATGTTCAAACAGAAGACAACCTCGTGGGATGTGTGTATTTACTGAAAGTGAATAACAGAAGCGGATGTTTTCCCGGTCCGAGCGCAGGTGAGGATATTCCTCCCCTTCAAACGCTGCTGGTTTAAATACATTTGCAAACAAACGGCTGTGATTGTAAAAGCAGAGCCGACGCCTCCGTCGGCGCGTGTCATTGGCAGCAGACGGAGCTGATCGGTGACTCCCTGCTAAAGGACGGCTGTGACTTTCAGCTCCGCTAATAACTGCTCACTTCTGTGTGAGGCAACACAAAGGCACCCGTCTGGAAGCGCGTGCCAACGCCGGCTTCAGAAATGATAATGAAATGACTCTGAAAGGTGTGGAGGAAAACAACTCCGCCTGCTTCATAAATCACTTCAGAAAATGATAATAGATGCGGAAATAAATTTGACAATTATTGGCTGAGGGGAAACTTTTCAAATAAACAGGTTTATGGTAAGTCATATCACTTGGCAGTTGATCATCATGATCACTCCTGGATTGTCCCAGAAGGTGGCATATTTATTAGTATGCAACAGATGGGAGGCATGCGTTTTCCTTGCTAAGGCCTGCGAAATTGGTCTTTTGGTAGCAGTATAAATATGATGAACTGTAGCCCATAACAGGCAGTGGATCCCACACAAGGACAAAATGTCCAAATGAGCAGCAAAAGCCGTGTTGTAGCTGCTTTACAACAGCGCCATCAATGATTGATCTACACCCCGCTGAGCCACTACAGGAAACAAAGTATAGAGCCTATAATTTAGTTGGAAAACAATGCATGAGACCGTCAGCTTGTGCATCCATTTCCACACAAGCATTCCCTGGTGCAGATAGATCATTAAACTACCAGGCGCTTTGCAATATGGTGCAGTCAATGTCACTGAAAAGATGGGACAATAAAGTGAGGTAGGGGGTTGCAACAGCAGGGAGAGAGCATGGAGATGTATTAATGTCACATAGGCTTTAGCCTGCCTCCTTAAGCCCTGCAAAGAGTCACCCAAGCCAATTTCCATTATCATATTGATTGAAATAGTTCATCATAGTGTAATTTTAGGTTTATCGCCACCCGGTTGGGAATAAGACCAAAGCATTATCCAACAAAAGCTATTGTTCCAGGGGACGTTTCGCTGTTCCAGTTCATTGATGGAGTTGATTAAGTTTAAATGAAGCAGACACTGGATAAAAGTGAGGGTATTGACCAGCGAGCAGTGTGCCGCGCTTGAAAAAGCCTGATACATGCGGAAAAGCAAGATTTGCTAAATGCTCTAATCTTCAATCAAATCTAACATCAATACAGACAAAGTTTGGTAATGAGAGATTCAATGAAGCATGCAGCAGAGAGAATTAATCCCCCTCGCCTAAACTGAGTTCAACTTTGAAGCTTGCTCCTCAGGATAGATAGTTATCTAAATGCTAAATAAGAAACGTATTGTACTTTTCACAGCATACTAATCATTTGTTCATTTTGTCTCCATTATTTGTTCTCTCACACATCCCGCTTGTTGATCTGGTGATTAGATCAACCTTGGATGGTGGAGGAGAATGGAATAATGAGGCTGCCGGGGAGATTTGATGCACAGCGGCACGTAATGCTCAGGCCTGTGGGGACGCCGCCACCGTGCACGGTTACAGTTCACAGAGTGGGAAATTGGGCAAAAAATGAAGAGCATTTAAAGTGCAGCATAAAGACGACTTCACACTGGTCCGCAGGTTACGAGGAAATAATTCTGAATGTTCGGGGGGCTTCATTAGTGGTTTACTGGGGTGCAGGAAAACTAATTCTCAGTTTAGAGAAGCTCACTTTCTTATTTCAGAAAATCAACAGTTACGTGCTTGTTGTTCTCCGGTGGGTTGCAGGTCATTCTCACTGAGCAGAGCAGCGGCCCCCAACCTCCATGACTCAAAAACACTTCAAATGAAGCAACGTCTGCTTGTGACCCCTTGTCTCCAGCTTCACGTGTGGACGACCTGTGGGCAGCTCAGATTGATTTGACGCCTGTAGAGCTAAAAGGATGCAGTGCTTAACAAAAAAAAATGAGCCAAAAATGAATTTTAAGCAGCAGATTTTTTTTCCTTCCTGAGCATAAAGAGCCTGTGACTCTTCAGACTGAGCCTGGGGTCTGTGGGGGGTCTCAGGCTGAAGTTTATGCAGGAACATCTGGCCCATGATAATTCACAGTACCTCACAGCCATGGCGACACTGAAAGCCTTCGTACAGTAAAATTAAAAGCTCTGCATCGCAGTTGGGTTCACGTGGGGAGGCTGTGAGCAGATTTTACCTTCTGCTGATCGGACGCGTCCGTTCGCTCTGAAGCTCCATCTTGAAGAAATCCTGCAGAACATCCGCGCGACCTGCGCGCAGCTTCAGGTGTGTGCAAACACCTTCCTCCAAACTTCTTGGCACCAAAGTTAATTAACCTGCATGTACGAATTATTTAGCAACAAAGAGCTCAAATTTGTTTGTTCCGCCTCCTCTGTGCGCCACCCAAGCACGCGCCATTTACCTGGATTTCCTGGATTTACACGACGCATGTTCAAATTAAGGGTCACGTGACTTTCAAAACTCTGACTAGACAATAATATTAAAAAAAAAAAAATTAAAGAAAGGCCAAACAATGCATATATATTTATTAAAGTTTGTTTAATGGATAAAACACAAAAACAGGCCTGTTAGGCTGCACGTTTGAATCTATGAGAACATATTTAAATAAAATACAGTTTTTTTTATTTTGTTTGAGGATTTTTGTTTGTTTGTTTTTGCTTTTTGTCCCAAAACCAAAGTATTCCACACATAATGCACAACATGTTTTACAACGACAGAGAATAAAATCTCCCTCAGCCTCAGAGGCGCTTCCGGCCGTCAGGTGAGGTTTGTCCGGGCCCGAGGAGCCGGAGCAGCCGCAGCGTGCCGGGGTGCGTCAGGTGAGTCTGGGTGTGTTCCGCCGGCCTGGCTGCGGTGCTGCAGGCCCGCTGAGGCGGTCCACAGCGGAGCAGCATCCTGGAAGGTGAGTGAGTGAGCGGAGGCTGCTGCTGACACGCAGCCTGCTTCCACAGAACAGGTGACAGCTCGTGCACTTGAAGTAAACGTTACACATGCCTCGTAAGGATTTCTTTCCTTCTTTAGAAAGGCTTCCTGCTGGCTACGCCCAAATCCACTGTGCGTCACTGCATGTGAAGACAGACTTTTTGGGGTTTAATTTCTATTTTAGAAATAAAAAAATAAGAACTCCTGTGCACCAAATGCGTCAAGTTCACGTTTATCACACAAATGTATTATTTATTATTATTTCTTATTTGTGTCTGTGCGCTTGAAACGTCTAAATAAAGATTGCTGGTGCCACCCATTGGGTCTTAAGCGGACCAGAGTAAATATCAGTTTGTCTTAACTTCCTCTATTTACTTCCAGATGCCACCTCATTATTTGCATTTATTTTCTGCAGAGTGACGGTAAGTGAGTGGATTTTCCAAGCCTGTTTTTCACTGTTGAGATATGAGCTGTGGGACATGAAGTCTGAGCTGTGTGTTGTCACAATCCCATCTAATCTGCATGTTTGTTTCTTAAACAGGGCATGTTCACTTATCCCCCCTTCTTTCTCTGCAAATCGACAGGAGATGCAACCCGGGAGAAGTGCAATAAAACAAACTCTTGCTCTCAAAGGTGCGCGCGGCTTTGTACCGGCGCGTTTTGCCTGTTAGCTGCACATCCTCCGTCTTTTCATCTGTCAGTTATTCCCCCTCATGTTTTGTCATTTGCTCTGTATATTCATTTGTCGCCTGGTATTTTTTTTCCACTGCCTGCATACACCCGCGGTTGTAATTAAATTTCTCCCTCAAATGCGACAAAGGCAAAGAAGATCTTTTTGTTCTGGGATCTGTTTGATTACTGATCTGATGCTGAGACGATCTGTGCAGCTCCTGCAGACTCGTGCGTCCTGAGAGCAAGGCGCGGATGTGAGCTTTCAGTAGCCACAGCAGATTAATAAAAATGGAGAGGAATCACCTACAAAAAAGGGCCTTAAAGGAGGTCTGGAGGTCAGCTTGGCTTCAGTGCTGGGAGCTCAGTGCTGGGGGGTCTGTGAAGTGAGGGATCATTGCAGGATGTTTATCAGTCATATGTAAAAACATCACAATAAACTGAAGAGCAGTGACTCAGACAGCTTGAAACGTTCAGCAGTGACTTTTATTTTGTCGAATAAGCGCCTTAATTTCCTGCTGCTGTCTTATTTTTCTTTCATTTACTTCTTTATTATTGTTTGTACTATCAGTGGAACCACTTTGTGTAACCCAGTTGATGTGTTCCTCCCTCTGACTCTCAGAACGAAATGAGCAGCGCCCCCTGCCGTCCGAAGGCGAAGCTGCGCGGTGGCATCAGCACATGAAGCTCAGGGCCCAGCGGTTCCTAAACAGTTTGTAATCCCACAGAGGCGCTTCACACTCCTCTAAGTGATTACTGGATACAATCACATCCGTTAATACGCAGTGTTTGCGTGAAGGATTGAAAGCACGTGTTTGTTTATTTATTTATTTTGTGGGATGGGTGGTGGTGGTGGGGTGCAGAGATGGACAAAATGTGATGGGATCTGGGTGGATGGAAGTCCATATTAAAGGGGAAGCGGTTTCAGCAGTCCGGGTGTAATATGATGGATCACTCCAGACACGAGGCCCAAAACAGAAATCGGATTTTTTTTTTTTTTCTTCCCCCATTTAATTCTTTGCGGAATCCAGCCTGACTCGTCATTTCTGGCTCATATTCTACATTTCTCCCTTCATCCAAATCAAACCCCTCTGTGCTCGTACACGCTTGTCAAGCCTCCAGTTTAGTGATGTTAAAAAAAAAAAAAAAAAAAAAGGAGGTCAGTCTGAGCCCGGCGGGATGCAGGGCAGCTGCTCCCTGACCAGTCCCCCCGTCACACCTACTGCAGCTCCCTCTCTGAAGGCATTTGCTTGGCGAGTAATTAATAGGAAATAATGATGTTGCCGAAGGTGCGGCGGCGCTGCCGCGGACGTGAAGACTGGGCATATTGTTGACTGCATTATTAATCTCCTTCCTGTAGATGACACGGTGATGCTGCCGATGATGCTCAGCCTGTTGTTGAGCAGTGATGGACGCGGAATAAACACGCGGAGAGGTGGAAAATTATAGCTCGCTTTCATTGTTTGAAACGTGAAAATATTACGCTTAAAAAAAAAAATGGCATCATAAATTAAAAATGCAACTAGACTGATCCTGTTTTCACTGTTTTATTTGGAAGATAATTTTTCATGCCCCATCAGCTCCACTGTCTATAATACTCCCTTTCTCCCAGAAAAATCCTCTGACTCAGGTAATTACAGCAGATAATGTAATCACACCATAACGCACTTGTCTGCCCAATTAGCTGAAACAATTATTGTAACTTTGACTTTAATTACGTCTCAATTTGAGCCCTCGCGCTGGTCTATAATTCAGTGATTAAAACCCCTGTTTGCCCCAGTGCCTTTAGGGCAGCGCCTGATTAGGACCTGTCAGCTGCCGGAGTGAACGGAGGCAGCCATGCGTGTTGTGCAACATGACCCGCTGTTGTTAAACCTTGTCAACATATTAACCTGAATTCCCCAGTCATTATAGACTGAATAGGAAGAAGATTGTACACATATGTATGTTTAATTGAAAAAAAAAAAAAGAAGAGGTTATTTTCTCAAATGAACAAGAAGTCACATAATGTGGCTGAAGGTCCAGTTTAGACCCTAAAAGCTGGAATTTGTGTGAGAGCTGCAGACGTGCGTGTGTTTATTAGATTTCTATGGTTTAATGGGAGGAATAAAGATGCTGTCAGACGGGAGTTAACGCTCTCATAACTATCACATTTTGTTGCTAAAAGTGATCTCAAAAATCACAAGTCATGGGACATCTGATCATTACATGCAGACAAACAAAAATAAAGAGGTCTGACAAGAGGAGAAAGACTGTTTTGGAAGGGCCAAAAGGTTCATCTGAAGCACATTTGATCCTTGTCAAAATATATTGATTCATGTCCTTTCAAGAGACAGTTGATGTCTTCCTTAATTTCTGACTGGCCATCTGGACTGACTGATGAGGGCAGACTCTTGTTTTCTTTGTGGGTGAAGAATTAATACGTCAGGAGGCTAATAAGTAAGTTTATGACTATGAAAATTATCATTTCCCATAAAAAAACATGACATTTCCCTGCATGATAATTTGCAGAAGAAAAGGTCACTGATGTCACGGGTGTGTTTTATGTATAATCCGAAGCGCACGGAGAGCGCAGCCGAGCATGCTGTAAGCAGGGTTTGCATAAGTTTGCAGGAGTGGCCATGCAGACTGGGCCTTAGGTTTTTATGAATTTCCCCTCAGCCACAATCAGTGCAAGCCAGTTTCCTTTGGTGTATCCAGAGGTGAATAATTTATGGGGGGATAAAAGCGTTTGTGGTAGAGAGCTAGACAGTCAGACAGTAGAAGGAGGCTGGCTGGGAACCCCCCCCAGCCCCTCCACCCCGCCCCAGCCGAGCTCGCCCCTTGCCGTGTGGTGGCCTTGCACGATACCTCCTCGGACGGCTGCTTGAAGTGCAAATCTGTGTTCCAACTTGTTCCCGGTGGCTGTCAGCATGTTTTCCTCTTGTCAGCAGCGATTGAGTGTGGGCCTGTGTCACCCTTGTACCACCACTGTAACAGGATCATTGACAGGCCAGTGACACTGCCCAACCAGATAATGGAAACCTATTGATTTTTCTCCTTTTTTTTCTTTTCACACAGGCAGTCTGTGGCACTTCTGAATAACTGGCCAAAGGACAGGTCATGATCAATGGTCCTGATCTCTGGATCACCGCTGCCACAGACACTGAATGGGAAAAAACACAAGACTATAGCTGACAAAGAAGTCCTATTAGTGAATGCACTCTCTCTGAGGAGGCAGCAACATACAAACTATTCAAATGAATGACTTAGAATCCAAATTAGCTTCACTGGTTAGCAACCAAACGCTCCAAAAACACCGACATCCAAGAGTTTCTGACGTTTCCTCCAGTTCCAATGTGCTAAATCAATAGAAAGTGTTACTCCTGACTAAAATGCAGGTTTTCTCTGTCTCTCTCTGTGTGTACATGGATTGGCGTTTGCAGTTTTAATGGACCAATCTCCAGAGAGGAGGCCCCTTTGATACCCATGGCAATGATAAGCATGCATTGGCTGGCTACCATTGGACCCCCATGGCAGATGGTGAGTGTGGGTCCTGCAACAACACATTTCTTTATGTCAGCTCTCTCTCTCTCTCTCTCTCTCTCTCTCTCTCTCTCTCTCTCTCTCTCTCTCTCT
>JBBMOE010000039.1:4453867-4541015 GCA_037975065.1 Chaetodon trifasciatus
CTCTCTCTCTCTCTCTCTCTCTCTCTCTCTCTCTCTCTCTCTCTCTCTCTCTCTTTTCAGCCAGTGGAATAATGAAAAGCCCAATTCTGGTCATGGCTAACTCAATCTCATTATAATCTCCCCTTTTTTATTCATTCGGCCCCTTGGGATGCTGTCTGCCAGCGATGTGGCTTTCAACCTCCAGAGAGAACATCTTTTGAAACAGCCAGGAGACCTAATGAAGTCACAGAGTGGCACAATTATTTCCCAAAGACGGAGCATTAATGTACTTGAAAATTCCCTCCGGAGAAGCATGATGACAATTGGTTTGTACAGCTTTGATCGCTGCTTTAAATACTGCCCAAGATAAACTGCAGGGTTAGCCCCCTTTGCCACTGGTAAGTAGAAAACCCAGAAGTGGCTATCAAGCACTGGATACATCAAATACTCAGCCTGCAATGCTAAAAACTGGAGTTTAAAATAGTACATAGCCCTAATATCACTTTCTGTTGGGAAAAATGATGCAAAATCACACCGAAAGCAAGTTTCACCAAAAAGGGTTAAATTAGTTTGTTGGGAAATGGTCCACCATCACAAAACACACCTTAAACAACAGAAAGGCTCGACAACGGCTGCAGCTCAAAGTTCTGTCTGCGCTCTGCAATGAAAGTAGGAACGCTGTCTTTTATCAAACTGTATGGAGAGTAATAGATTACACGAGAAACACAAGACAACTTTGAATGGTCTTATACAAAACACACCAGAAATTCATCTTTTGATTTTATTTTGCCGGCATGTTTGTTATATCATTATTGCACGGTGTACCTCAAATATGTCACCAGTATTCACATTTTCTGTGCTGCTCAAATCATGAAATGTATTGTTTCCTGCGCAGCAGATAGTTCCCCTTAAAAAGACCCGACAGTCACTGGAAGTTTGGAGAAAGTCAAAGTCCTAAACGTTCAGGTTATAACGACGTGTTGACGTGTGAATAATCAGAATAATACAGATAGAGCAGAACTTGACATAAAATGCATAAATACTGGGATCGTGGAACGACTGTGGCTTTTTCAGTTTCTGTGAAGAGCTGTGAGCAAAACTGTGACAGAATCACTCAGAAATGTTTGAGTTTGTTTGGCTGATTCAGAATAATTCGCTACATGTCTTTAAATTTAGTGACATTTCTGTATCATGCGAGTTTATTATTAATATCACAGCTTTCTATACAAATATTTATCTACAGAAAATTCATGTTAGGATCTGACTAAAAGTCTAAAAGCTGATAAGCCCGAGTAACATTTGTTTTATAGAAATGTTCAACAGCTTGAGGGTATGAAACTGGAACCGTGCTGCATGTTAGGGAGCGCGACATGTCCACCACTTTAAAGGGTTAGTTCGGATTATCTGAAGTGGAACCACAGTAGTTCTGGTGTAAGAAGCCAAAACATATTTAGCCACCAAATAAAAACCTGCCTGTAAAGTCAATATAAGTTTTCCATGTTAGTCTGGATCTGAACTCCAAAGTGACACAATAACACAAAGAGACTAACTGATCGAGGCGACGTTAGAGCGACGACCAGAGCTAAAAGCAGTGTTTCTGTCAAAGGAGTCTGGTGGATTTGAAGGGAGCATAGATGGATGTAACGGCTTCAGCTGCAGGTCGGACGGTGCTGTCTGATGAGAAGGAAAAGCAGTGAAAATAGTCTAAATATAGCGTATACATTCAGCATTTTCAGCTGGTTAAAACACGTTTTCCTGCTGCTCCGACTGCAGCAGGACATGGCTTCGCCTCCTACACCAGAACTCCTGCTGCTTCTCCAAACTGGGGGCATGCAGACCACCATCTACTGGATTCATGACTCAACAACCCCATTTCAGAAAATTTTGAACTAACCCTTTACATGTCCCTGTGTAACAAGTTGAACACTTGAAGAAAGAAGATAAATACATAAAATATCTAAAATGACATTTAGTTGTTAAAGCTAAATACGTCTTTGATTTATGTAAATCTACACTTCTATTATATTTGTTGGCTTTTAATACAATGTGAAAACTATCATGGGCCAGCCGTACTGAAAGCAGCATCTACATTCATATTCATTCATTACAGATGATACAGTATATATTCATGTTTTTCTTTCTAATATTGGACTTAAAAGAAAACTATTTCTCAAAATTGTGAAGTGTGAGTTTGTTTTGGCAATGGATTCAACCAGACTGAGCCCCACAGGTGTGTATGATGTGCACACAGAGCAAACAAAAGGCAACGTCCTGGGACAAAGACGACATGCTCTCTTCTTGTGATGGACCCTGAAAAACGTTTAGTTCAAGCATCACTTCAAAATGATCTGTCATCTCTGCACACTGCCTAGCCGTCCCTGCAAAAGAGGCACCAAGTCTACGAGCTGTAAACAAGTTTAGAGATCAGGTGATGGACATGCTCAACGGGTTGAAGAGTATTCAGTCTGAAATTTAAGCTCAATGTCGCTAATTACAACATATTCTTACTCGTGAGAGAAGTAGAGAGCTGCCACAATGAGAAAAATATTCTGACAACGTGTTGTTACGAAAGGTTTCCTGTTCAGAGTTTTCTCATTATAAAAAGACGTTGCTATCGTGGCTGTAATGAGAGCCGGAAATTACTCTGATGGTTGAAGGTTAAGCAGAAGAACAACGACAGAACAAGCTGTCCCGACATGACGCAGCGTGCTGAATGTCACTTTGATGAAGAGAAATGCTCTCTGATTCAGGCGCAGAGAGGTGAGACCCTTCAAAGCATCCACCGTGTAGCGACAGCCCCGTGTACACCGCTGAGCGAGAGCACAACTCTGTTTTATGTCGGCTCCAAAAGAAAGAGAGACGTGAGCTTAATTGAAATGCTCAGGCTCGTGTGTTTTTCCAACAGAGGAGTGGCAACGCTCCTTTTGTTTTGACAAAAAGTTTCTCATTAAAAGAGAGGAAGACATTGAAAAATGTTTCTTATAACGCTGAACTTTTCTGTTGAGATCCCAAACGTGGACATTGTGTTAAAGCAAAATTCTTAATTATTATTAAAGCAAAATGTTGTGTCATAATAACAAGGCACTTTTTTTACCATGACAAGCAGAGGAGAGCAATGTTTTCCTAACAATGGCAGCTCTGCACTGCCAGACCAGCTTAAACTGAAGAAAGAAATCCTACACGTTGTATTATAAGGCAAAGCATAGCATTAAAATATCCCCTAGTAAACTTTTTGCTAATATATAGAGTATTCTTAACATGTACTATCAAGTGGATTATATTTTTATATAAACAGTTACAGGACTAACCTAAAACAATGTGCTGATTATTACGTATAAACATTGTGCAAATTCAGGCAACAAATCCAGGCAAGTTCTAGACGGTAAAGTTCTACTCAAGGTCTTGGTGCGCACCGGACATGCTTATTTGTATTTTGTGATGAAGACCCAAAACCTCCACCATCCCTGTCCCTGAGTGGGGCACGCTGGTGTGCAGGAGGTGCCTCTGTAAATGCTTGATCCAGTCCTCCTGGATAGACAGGGGACCCTGGAAGACGAGATCACAGAATCTGCAGAGACAGGAGGACAAGCAGGTTTCTCGAGTCAAAGCACAGCCGGTCTGAAATATACGCTGTATTGTATTATTTGACTGTAATAAGGTCCCTCCAGCACCCAGTTACATGGTTACACAGACTGGCTCAGGTGGGTCACAGTCACCTAGTCCATATGACACGTACAGTGTGTTTGCTGGAGGGGACAGTCTCAGCAATTTATGAGTAATCTCGAGCTGATTCTCCCCTGAATCTTTGACACTCTCAAAGAAGTCATTGCTCCTGTGATATTTGTGATAAGGCTTTAAATGTGGCCATATTTGAGGTTAAAATAGGGAGCAGATCTGGAGGAGGGATGACACTCTGGAGGAGTGAGGGTATGAAGGTGGTCTCACACGGCCAGACCAACCTCCACACTTTGAGAAAGGTCCAGCTGAACCCATTATCAACCTTTTATCTGAGCTAGGACCTGGACCATCTCTTAGGACTGATACAGAAGCCCATCACTGTTCCCAGGAGGTCTCTGGGGCACTAGCCAGGTGGCAGGTGGTAGAAGACTGGTCAGGTCAAGGACTAGGACAGGCCTGCTTGGCGCTCTGGTGACTTGAGGGCCTACTTACAAACAAATGAGCAGTAAGGACAAGCAGAGCAGGGGAGCGTGGGGTTCTGCTCTGTTCATTCCCTGCAGCAGCTGCTCTTAAAGATTTCTTCGGTGGTTCCAGATAAGGACTGACATCTGCTTATGGATCATCTCATTTCTTTCATTTAGGGCCTATATGAGACATGGAACTGGGTGAGGAGCTCCTTCACGTCACTCTTCACTGAGAGAGCCGTGTTTACATACAGCATGCGGCCTTGCATCCTCTGTACCTGCAGGTGAGTGTGTATATCTCAGCATTCAAGGAGTGTAAAATCTTCTTTTTCAGCCCAGGCCTCAGTCTTGGCTTCTTCTGCTTATAATCAGAGCCTGAAAAGACAAAACGCTGACTGCATTATCTGAGGGAAAGAGTTAAGTTATCACTAACGAGAGGCATAAAAATATAATCCCAGAGCCAAACTATTAATCACGACTGACCACAGATTGAGCCATAGTTCATTGTCACAAACTCACCTGGTCCTTCGAAGATGCCGGCCCTCTTCCTGTGTGCATAGGCGTGAAGATGAGCAGGAAGCAGTGTGCCGTTACACTGAATACAAATCTCATTTGAATCACATTCCTCTGAAAGGTAGAACAATGAAAAGAGAAATTAAACTCAAAGAGAGCAAAGCAAACGGATCAAGACGTTTAGGCTGAAATTATGTGATTATATTTTCCACTTGCTTCATCGGCAGGCTTTAATGGGAAATTTGATTGGATGATGTTTTAATTTTAATACAGTTTAGCTGAAACGCGGGTCTCACATCGAGGTTTAGGCTCATCAGATGTTCGATGGTGCAGCATTTAAGGAGAAAATCATTGTAACAGTGTTTGAGTTCATGCAGTAATTTTATTATCGAGGAAAACTGTTACTCCCACTGTGCTCCGAAGCCGCCTTCCACCTGGTTTCATCCTAAGCATCTGATTTGCACTTTCCAGTTTGAAAAGTGTTACTGGTGAAGTTTAACACGATTTTGTGTCTTTGGGGGGGGGTTATTTTCACATACACAACCTCATGAGAGTCACAGAGGATTCATAAACTACAGAAAAACTGACAGATCTGTTAGTCCTCTGACAAAACTGGAGATGACACTGCTGTGCATCATAACAGGGACTAAAGATTAAAACTAATCTGAACTCTTACTTTTTAATTTCATTCTGGCTTAAAGGAAATTTCTCAATGAAAATGTCTGAGCAGAAGGGAGTAAACATTGATAAAAGATTAAATGAATGTGAACCACAGCTCAATGATGAACATGTATTATCTTATAATACAAGTGATCTGAAGGGCAGGACACTCACAACAGAACGCTGTCTTTGGGAGTATTTTGCAGTTGCCACTGTAACGCCATCACAAAGGAAAGCGCCGTACCATTCAGTTTAAACGGAGCTCAACAAACCTCAAAATCTTTATCATCATCTTTTTCAGTATCTGACTGAAAGTGTGATTTGGACAGACATTAAACAAAAGTGTGTAAACACGGACGATTGGCTTCCAACTAAACATCAAGAGCATCTCATGATTTTTTAATCTGAATTTCAAAAGCATGCACACAAATTCAATCCATGTTTTTTTTTTTTTCCACAAATCAAATGATCGTGAACTGTCCTCGCACTGTTTCACTGGTGTCTACCTGCAGTGTGCAAGAGATGCTGGACATTCATGATACGGATCACTTGTGTCTAAACAACAATAAACAGTGGACTCATCTGTAATCAATTAAAGCTAAGAATGTGAAAAACATGTGAACTTTGATTGCATCAACGCTGCTGCTGAATCCTCAACATGTGAGGTGAATATTCCAGGTTTCACTGTGACGTGAAGGCTGAGGTGCACGTCGTGAGGAGCTTCTTACGTCTATGTTTTGCCAAATATCTACAAATGAGGTAAACTGGACTTGAGTCCGTACCATGAGCCCACTTTGGTTCCACGCGGGTCCTCCGTGTCTCCTCTGTGTAATCTTTGGTCAAATCTCCGAGCCTCCTGGTTGCATAGACGTCCTGGTTGTTTCTCGCTGCACGCTCCAGACTTTTCTGTCTCATCTTAAGCAATTCAACTAAAGCACTGGAGGAGGCTTTAGAGCCTCTTTGTGCTTCTATCGGAAGCGTCTTCCTGTCGGAGAAGGCCTCTGCCTCCTGCTTTGGTACAAAGCCGTCCAATATGGGATGTGGACTCTCACACTGGATTTTCACTGGGAAGCCCACGCTCATCGGGACCAGGCCGTTGGTGCTGAATAACTTCTGTGAGACAAAGGACCGTGAGGGGAAGGGGCTCTTGTTGAGGACCTGGAGGATGTTCCGATGTTGTTGTTTGTCCTGCAGGAGTTCATTGAGGATGCACAGCGGGGACTTACTGCTGCTGATCACTCTTCGACCAATTCGTTTCAGATGTCCCCTCACGTGGTTGGAGAGTCCAGTCTTGGTATCAAACCAACCCCAGCACAGGGGACATGTGTGCTCGCCTCGGGTTTCTGGCTTCACAGCTGTAATAAATCACAAGACGTTTGTCATAAAAGTTTAAGTTAACTAATCTACTGCTTCTAATATTACACTGCACTAGATGGTTCTATAATGCTTTCATATCCACTATCTGTATCACATACTGCAGCTGTTAATCTAAAGTGGACATAATCAATATTTTTATCCAACAAAAATCAAGTGACGATGTGAAAACAATGACAATGTGAGAAATCTCAGCTGAATCTACGGCTCATCTCAGCTTTACAGAGCTTCATAACAGGTTATGGATCGCTGTCCAGCTGTCCGGCCCACGACTTAACTATTTTGGCCAACTGTGACTCACAATATTCTATGATTCTGCAAACGGATGATTATGTTCACCGTTTTACATAACCTTTGAGAATATCTGCACATGGCAACAGCGGTATGGTTAAGGTTTGGGAAAGGTTGTTGAAGTTAGAGCAAATAAACTGCTTCTTGGACGCTTCTGAAATGGAGACAGAACGTGTCCAGTGGAATAGCACGCATTGTCTGGAGCGACATCAGTCAGCTCTGTCAGATGTGTGGCGGACAGAACCCGACAGAATCAGCTCTGTGAATCTGGACTTTGGCACAGCAGTGCTTTGAACAAAACGTTAATGTCGGCAAACTAAACGCACTAAAGCAAGTATAACGTATACCACCATGTTAGCTTAGTGGGTTAGCATGCTAACATTTGCCAGTACCACCAACACAAAGTACAGTTCATCCTGTTGGGAACATTAATGTCTAACAGTTGTCACAGCAGTCCATACAAAAGCTGTCAAGAGATTTCACTTAAAACCAAAAGTGGTGGTCATAGAGGAAAAGCTAGAGGACCACCAGAGTCTGTAGGATTCACCCTCTGGACACCATGTACGTATGAGACAAATTTCATGGTAATCTAGTCCAGAGTTATGGACCAAAGTGAGGGACCAACAGTCTAACTGACTGCCATCTCTACAGCCAATGCTGGTCGCATGGTTTAAACATTGATTGCAGGTGTGCGACGGGTTGCAAACTTCATTAAAGACCTTTTGTGTTGAGCTGTTAGTGTCGAGCTGCTCATAGCGGAACCCGTACTCGTACCTTTTCTCACTTTCCTTGTCGCACAGGGGATCCTTCTGCGGATTCGTGGTTGATGGTCCCGCAGCGCCACTTGCTCTGGCGAAACCATGTGGCGGGCGTTGTAGCTCAAACCAACTCGGTGAAGGTGCCCTCGCACATGATTGGACAGACCCACTCCGGACTCGAACATGGCGGGGCAGTACGGACAGGGCTTGTGCTCGAGCCCTGCTGTGGGGAAAACCTCAAAGCTGTCACCCGCAGACGTACGAGGCGACCGTGGGGAATCATCACGCGCTGTTGTTTCGATATACTCCTCTTTAATTATGAGTTGCTCGATGTCACTGCAGTCTTCATCGCCATCATCTTCATCCTTGAGTGCATGGGGGCTCTGGTCTTTGGCTGGAAACCTCTGCCTCTTTCTGAAATACCTCCGAGCATACGGGTTCCTTTCATTCTCGCCGCTTTCCAGGAAGCTGCCTGTAACTCCACTTGTGTCATCACTGAACTTACTGCTGCCCTCACAGCCTTTCTCTAACTCCTTATCTGCAGACTGTTTCTTTAGCCTCTGGCTAAGTCGTGGCGATTTATTACCATTCAAATTGTCGATAGTGTTATGTACAGGTGTTGACATTTCTCTCACTGATGGAGAATTTTGCTTTGCTTGTAAACTCCCGCGTACCCACTCGTTCTTGCTACCCTGACACAACATCTGGTCTAATTTAAGATTTCTGGCTGATAGTAAAAAATCAGGGGTTGCAGGACAGTTTGCCTGCTTTGTGCTGCCAAAAGCCTCGCAGTCATCGTCTCCTTCCACACAGGTGAGATCAGTTGCCACATCTAATTTTTGCAGGAGTAACTTCCCGTGCCTGTCGACCCTCCACAATGATGGTGAGAGCATGTTTTTGGCGCAGCCAACGGGACGCTTCAACTGAGGAGAATTTACAGTTTTTTCATTGGACTTTTGAATGTGAACGTCCCAGTTTTTACCAGCGCAGAGGGTGAACTGGGCTGTTTCTCCAAAATTAGTCGACAGATTTGGTTTAGATGCAACAATTTCAGGCTTGTCCACAACCTCACCATTACCACTGTGCGATCGCTGGCGCTCTAGCTCCGAGCGTCTTTCCAATACTATTTTGTCTCTGCTTCTGAAAAACCCCATTTTACACTGAAACTGAACACGGTTCCCTTCCTCTGCATCATTATGAGTCACTTTCCTGTATTGAGGCTGGTGCCTGTTGAGGTGCGCGACATGTAAGTGTGCTTCGAGTGCTTGCTGCGTCAGTGTGATGTAGTTACACTCCTCACAGAAGTAGTAGTGCTTTAGATTATCGTGTGTTTTGGCGTGCTGGACAAAGATTTTAGGACAACTGCAACCAAAGACACACTGAGGACACTTCCTGCCTTCGAATTTGGTGTTTTTGAGACCTTTGATTTCTTCCGTAAGTTTCTCCAGCCTGTCTTGGTGAATAATGATGTGGCTCATGAGGGAGTTGCTATCACAGAACAAACGCCCACACTCCCTGCATATAAAGGGCTGTGAAACATTCTCACTGTTCACCTGATTATGCTTGCTTAAATGATACATCATATGTCTATGGAAATGCATTTTTTCCTTGAAATTAACATTGCATACGGTGCATGAAAAGAGAAGCAGATCTTGCTCAACTTGCTCTGTCTTCACCTGTTCCACTTTTGGACTAAAATTGTCTCCATCTTCACGGTCATTTTCCTCATTACAGCCTCCCCGCGCTGTGCTATAAATACAGCGCTCAGAGTCTGAAGCTGTGTTCCTAGACAGATCTTTGAATGGCACAACAGAATATTTAATATCAGATTGTGTACCTAAAGAATCATCTTTGTTGCCAATGTCAACATTTTCAACATCATTACCGCTGCAGAGACAGAGCTGTCTGTGATTTAGGCTGTTGTTAACCTTTTCCGGAGAGCCTGACATGCATTTTACATGCGGATTGTGCTTCATGTCTCTTTGGTGCATCACTTTGGTCTCCAGCCTTCTGTCGTCGTGCGAGAAGCGCTCTCTTGTTGAATCCCATCTGATTACTTCAGCATCATCATAATCATCGGAGGAGCTTTCTGACCGTTCTACGTCCCGCCGAGATCTTGTTTTCATTGTCTGCTTTGTCAAAGGTTGGCTAATGTGCATTTGCTCCGCACCGTCACCTGTCAGTGTGGAATAGGCCAGTTTAGACTCATTCTCCTCCGAGTGAGACAGTGGCGTGTTGACACCTGGCTGTGTGGCCAGTGTTTTTACGACGGGCCCCGCTGTGTTCTTCCAAGCGTCTGATTGAAGCTCACTAGGTGGTGGTAACACCTCGGGGCTCGTGTCCTTCTCCGCTTGCCACGCGGCATCCAGGACATTGTTGGATAAAACAGTGCCTTTGTTCAGGACACAGTGTACCTCTGAGGTGGGGTGTGAACCAGGTCCATTAACAAGTGCTCCTGAAGGCAATGAATTGCCTGCATGGGGAACAGCAGGGACACTGCTGTATACAAATGGATTCGGCTGGGTTCCATTTAAAGGGTTTTCGTGTTCATCTGAGGACAGACCTGCAGCATTGTTCTTCAGGGACAATGTGTGACTCTGTAATGGCTGCTGAGTACGACCTGGGCTGTCAGACACAGATTCCACGTCTTTGTCCTCTTGTGCATTTGGCTTCAAATCAGACATAGTCGTGGCACTTTCTGAAATATGAAAGAAAGTCAGAAAATGATTAAGAGCACTTTTTAATCATTTCAAGAAAGTCAAGTAAGGAAAGCATAATATTTCCTTTATTCTAGTGCAGTGTTCAACCACGTGAAGACGATCTGCCAGAAGAAATAACGCAGATGCAAATTACAAAATGAAACACTGCTGCACAACAGGTAGAATAAAATCACGCTGATAATGTGCTGCTGTTAAAAAAAATAGTTTTTTGGGCTATTCTCCATAAAATGAGAGCGGTATTATTCTGTGCCACATTATGATTTTCCAACACCCTCTCTCGCCACCTCTATTCACAACAAACCCTGCTGTTAGCCCTGAATACCCTGGCGAGGATGCTTAATTATGTGAGCATACCTCTGGGATACAACCTTCCTGCTTCTCCACATAAAGTTCTCAGTCGTCTGCTAAAATTGACCAATTTCCATGGGAACAAAGTACACCTCCAATGAGATCATATTGCGTCTTATCACTCTGTGATGGTGCCAACACAGATCCCAGCATGAGACTGTTGTTACTTGAATCCTGACAAATTGGCAGGCACACAATCTGTCTAAAACACAAACACAGACCCACACAAAGAAAACATATGCCTTTGCACACACGCACACACAATAACTCACTCATTTCATATTTTCATATTCGGACAAACCTATAAAACTGAAGGCTTGGAGTCATTAGACAAGATTAGAATCGACATACAATCAAACGTGTGTGCTCCATCTTACAGCAGATTACACTCGGCTGTCCGGAGCTGATTTAGTTTAAAATGTATGCTCAGTGGATTTGACATCCAGGGCTGGTTGCTCTCTACAGGAAGCGGCGTTGCTAACGAAGTGGTAAATTCAGTGTTAATGAGTGGCTTCACTGTTACCACCTCAGAGGTAAAACCTTCCGAGCTCCATATTCTCCCCATCTGTTGTGGTGTTACAGGTTCGAAAGGGGAACAGACGCTCGACATTTAAAGCGTGCTTCACTGTTACCCCCAAACGGCAGGGTGGCAAAACCATCAAAATATCTTGGTTCAGAACGTGTAAGCCTCATTAGCAGCCAACTCACACAATTGGCTTCTATATATAACGAACAGGGGTTCAACAGAAATATAATTCTTAAAAATTCATTTGCTTCTATTTACTTCATTTAGTCAATGTTAAAAGGCTGACTTTGCCTTGCCTGGAGATATTTACAGGGATTATGAGCTTTAATACAGTTAAGCTGTATGCACAGATCAATCTGCTGTGAGCTTTTACTAACCCTGTCTGGCATTTTCCCCAAAACACTTGCCTCATTTTTCAGTTTGGTAAATGAGATTTAAGAGGAGCGACATCGTCACTGTTTACTGTTTGACGACAGAAAACAAACTCACACTTATGTGTTGAGCCATCTTTTGACTTTCTTACTGCCTTTTCTCTGTGTGTAAGATGCATTTCTCAAACTGGTATCTGTGCAATGCATTTACCATTTTATTAGAAACGTCTGTAGAATCAGATGTAATCCAACACAGCAGCCCTGCAAGTACTCCTACCTTTGTGAAAGAATCGATTGCAAGGTTATAGTCAGAGGTGTTTCTTGAAATCTGTCCTTGGGGGATAAAATCTTTGGAGCAGTTGTTACACTCAGTGGCCACTTAATTAGGTACAATTTAATGCAATCCAATACAGCAGCTGTGCCATCCTCTGGCTGCTCAGCTCCGCATTCATGCAGCTCATACTGTTCAGTTTTCGTTGAGAATATAGTGGTGGTCTTTGTATTGATAGTTTTTTCTAATCTTCTGCTCCCGTGATGCACAATGTGTGAGCGGGATGGTGAAAACATTAGAAACACACCTCAACATAATGCAGAATGAACACCTGTGTAACTCATGTAATAAGCTTGTTAATACAGGATTTACTGTTTTATTGGGTTGCTTTGGTTTGTATGGGTGTATGTAATAAATCACATGAAAATGAAAGCTTGAATTTGCACCAGCAGCAAAAAAAGAGCAGGATATGGAGTTAAACATGAGCTCATGCAGCATGCTCTGATGGTTGGTGGGCTGGGACGAGTGCCATGTACTCACATCAGCATGGCTTTGAGTCTGCTCACAACCTCAGTGCATGTTAAGCCCCATTCTCTTTCATCTTGCTGTCATTCTCCTCTGTGTACATAACATTTACCTGTAAAAACTGTGCATTGATTGCTTGTTTCATTACACCAGGTAGCTGCGTAAGTAGTGATTTTGCATGTGTAAACGTGCAGAGACGAGCCGAAGCAACAATCTGCTTCCATCTCAGTGCAAAGGTCAAGCATTACTGCGTGACCTCTCCATCTAATTTTGTAATTACTTCCTCATCTACACTTCAGGAACCATCTCTGCGTTAAGGCTGAAATCTCCAGCAGTGTGACGACGACGACGACATCTGCTTTGATGGGTTGATGAGCTCCAGGAGCTCAGGCTTTTTCAAAACAGACATTTCACGAGGTGTAAGTGACTCCAATGCAAAGAAAGCTAATATTCAATTTGTTTTTAGAAAGTAAATGTGCAATACATTTTTACAATTGTTCAGACAATACAGGACAATAAAGATAACCCTCTGGGAACAGTCATGGGACCAGGAGTGGGGATGCTCGGCCATTAATGGCAGTGATGATGGTTCAGTCCCTTTTCTTACTGCACAGAGGACCAGACAACACATCACACCTGAAATTGCACCTGACGTAACACAAACAAAAAAATGCTGGATTATGAAAAAAGCTCATAAAATAATTAATAATAAGAATTTGGGTGCAGGAGAGGAAGAAGCACCAGTTGAGGATGAGCAGCAGGAAAATAATGACGCCTTAATCAGGTCAGCGTGGGGTCACAAACAACATGTAAGTCCCCAAAAATGTAAATGAGCGATGTGTATGTGAACTTCAATGTTTAGCCAAACGTGGAAATTAAACACAGTGTACGCTGTATGATTTGTTTTTTAAGGTGTAAAGTTACTCTGAGTACTACCTAATACTACCCCTTCTTCCTACTCTGCCAAATTTACTTGATTTTGGGATATTCTTGTGTTCTTTGGGGATGTAAGACAGCAGAGAGCACAGTTACAACGTCGATAAACTGATTAATTGACAGAAAATTCATGGATCAGGACTTTCTGGGTTTGCTGGTTGAAGAGAACAGGACATTTGACAGAGTCCAGGTTTTTGTGAAAGGCATTTTAAACAAACTGAATCTGACATTTTATATATATATAAAAAAAAACAATTAGAAAATAATCTGCTGATCAATCGATAGTGAAAATAATTATTCATTACGACCCCAGACAGAGTCCTGCTGTCCACTGCAAAGGACAGTGTGGACCTCAGCAGGTCGGACAGGTTGTCCACCAATAAGACATTTTTCATCTTCGGTAAAGATTTAATGCAAACAGGCTGAAATACCCAAACTTCAGGTCCGAGGAGGACGACAAACAGATTGAGGAGGAAGAGTCTGGCGCTGTAGGCTTGCAAGGCTGCGAATGTCTAAGCAAATTCCTTCTTCCTGTTCAAGTGAAGACCCAGGCTGGCAGCACAGTGGAGACGGCACATAAAACCAACTGGGACCAGTCAGCCAAACCATTTCAACTGCTGGAGCTGTCTGCATGGATCAACAGCCAACCCTGCGTTCCTCTGCCATCGCCTTTGCTGGAGAAACGTCTAAACAAGGGAACCACAGTCCCTCAAGTACTGCACCACACTACTTCCTCAGCTAATGGGATCTATTGATTTATTTGACACAATGTGAATTTATGAAGCTGCTTCTTAAGTGTGAGAGTATCAAAGTGTGGCTCAAAACAAACAGAGATTCAGCTTGACACTCTAGTAATCCCAAGGTGAGTGTGTTCTCTCAGCGAAGGTGCCACAGCGAAAAGAAAAAAAACACACTGCTAAGTTCTTCTTCTGCTATCGTAGCCCTGCAGCATCAAACGGCACAAAAGCAGAAAGAAATTAGCAGCGTGCCAAAATTCGCAGAAGAATGTGAAACTAAAAAAACGCAACAATAAAACAGCCTAAATTTGCACGGGAGAAAATAAAGCGAGTGGCTTCACACGACGTCTTTGTCTGGATTACATACTCTTTTATCCCACTGAATTCTTGTCACCCAAAGGTCATTTCCATAATAATGGTCTCCATTCTCCCTAATGGGATTTTGGCTGTGATTATGTATGCCAGCGCCTTGTGCAGACACTATCAGCCCTGTCATCCTGAATTGCACAAATGTAATTACACAAAGCCTTTGATAACTAAACAATGTAATTTACTGCTTGAGTGGAAATATATGCTGGAGTTATATGAGTCAAATTACACACTACAGGAAAACATATGAGCACCATCGACGGGTTGATGCAAAGAGAATTATGTTCTTTTAGTGAGAGCAAATTAAATGCTAAGACATGATTTAACAACAAGAATATTTACGATTTAAGAAAAGATCCACAGATAAGTACGACTGGAAGTGCTAATTTAAAGGAATAGTTGGACTTTTTTGGGGAAATACTCATATTTGCTTTAACAATAATGTAAGAGAACATCTGTGAGGGGTACACATACATATATAATAGACAGCTGAAGTGAAACGGGGACATCCAGGAAACAAAGAAAGCAAGAAAACATCATTCGAAGCATCACTAACATTTGTGACAAAGCTAATAACTAAAAACCTTGAAACGCGTGTCTGTTTTTAGCAGCGTCTTATTTCCCATAAGCCCATGGATATGGACTGTACCAAGTTACAGTTTGATTGCCAACAGATTAAATGATGGTTGAACATGTGAACGCTGAATAAGAGACTGAACAGAAGCTAGCTCGTACGAGACGAAGCTGCAGCCTGCAGACGAGCGAAGACAGACTGAGAGCTGAAGGAAACAGCCAACATGGCTCTGAAGAACCCATCGACTGTACCGCTCGTTCCACAGCTCATTAATGAACACGCCGTATCTCGTTTGTTTAATGTGTCCAAAAATTAGCCGAGCATAAATGGCAGGTTGCGTAGGTGTGTTTCGTTGCCTTCAGACAGAGCCAGGCTTGCTGTTTGCTGTCTCTGTGCTAAGCCGAGCTCGGCTTCGGGCTGTAGCTTCGCGTTGAGAGGACAGAAATGAGACACAAAGATGTACTGCTTTAACTAATGATCTAGAATATAAACAGTATATGTACATTCATGGTAAGCATTTGTCATGACAGTGGAGTCCAAAACAGACACACAGAGACAGGACGTGGGTTAAAGCCTTGAACCGCAGGTGAGACTGAATCTCCCAAACCAAAAGACAATCCCATCCTTCAGCCAAGGTTCAACACCAGCGTAACATATCGAAAAAAAATCCTGCCCACAACAAACTTCTCGTTGCCCCCCCCCCCTCTGAAAAAGGGAACGAGTGAAATGGCTGTGATGGTAGATTTACTGATGAAAAAAGGTGAAGCGAGAACATTCGGAGTGATAAAAGGGGACAGGGAGCGAGTGACAGTTGGGTTAAGACAGAAGTCATGTTCAATAGCAGGTAGAAACATCAAACAGTGAGTTCACAGGAAACCCATGCAACCTTGTCTTGAAGGAGGATTTTCTGTTGTGTGGAGTAGATTATATCTGTTCAAGCTGCTGACACGGCCTCATTTGCTGCCCGTAGTGTTGGAGGGGGATTAAACGATATAAACTTTAAAGCTTTAAACAATACCTTTCAAAATTAAATGGATTAAGGGAGGGATGTCTGATGGGGATTTCCCAAGGCTTTGTTAGTTTTAAACTCTACTCCTTTTAAAGGCGGGAAGAGGGGGGAAAAAAACAGCGGTTAGAAATTTCTCAGGCATGTGACCGTTTTAATGAGGCTGCTCTCACGTTGAGGAGGGCAGCGGGCACAGGAGGGCTGCCGAGCAGATGGCTCTCATAAACATCATATCTGCTCTGTTTAGATACACGACTCCTCATCTCCCAACACCGAGAGGAAAACAAACCCGGCCATCACCACAAGCACTACCCACTTGCCCGCTTTTGGCAAGCTGCGCCGGCTCGTTGAAATGGCACATTTCCATTTCTTGCATTTCTCCTTCATAACGGTATGCATGAGCTGCGCAATTGATATACATAACCTCTAATCTGTTATAAGTATGCAGGGGAGATGCAGCGGTTGCAGTGGTGGGTATTTTTGTTTAGTGGCAGTTAGGATGTTGACTTTTATTAAATGTTATTATTACCATATAACTGAAAGTATGCACATACTGAGCAAGACAGGAGTTGTTGCTATGATTAGGCATGCTCAGATGCTTTCCTCTCCAGTTCAGATGGAAGAAAATTATATATATATATACATCAAACTTTGTTGCTGCCGCTTTGCTGGAGACATGTGACCATCCGGATGAAAGGGAGTCGGTGTCAAACTGCTCTCCAAATTGAGGACAGGCTCCACATCGCTGAGCAGACATCAGTGAGCTTAAATATGGAGGCATGTCAAGCATCGCAGGTATTAGGATGAAATCTCTCATTATCTTCCTTTAAAACATAATATGAGTGCGCCGCGGCAGGGATAGGTGGGGAAGGCAGGGACCTCGTAGTCGCTAATGGCAAGCAAAGCGAGTCCTCGGTACTCACCTTGAATTCTATTATTAGACTCCAAACAGTAACTGGATCAAGTGCGTCGTCTGCAGCCTCCGATTGGGCTGCCAGACCCAGACATGGCTGAAAAAACTACGACCGCACGGGGTCAACGAGGCGGCGTGCGCAGCAGAGCCTGCAGTGAACAAAGAAGAAGCGAGCCTCTGAAGAGAAAACGCCAAAACTGCGGCTGTCAAGAAGTCACAAGGAATTCGTAGGCCAACAAAAGCCTATTTATCTAACTCTATCAGGAAAAGTGGACAGCTTGAGCGCTGTAGCCTTGACAGCAGTGGGATTCCCTTGTCATCTCCCAAGGTCCACACACACACACACACACACACACACAGACGCATGTAAGGCGATTATTCAGTACTGCTTGTCAATTGTACCTTTTCAACCCGGATCAATGCGTCGTCTTGCACCAGGGGCCTGTATCAGCACCAGTCATTAACATGTGAGTGCCACTCTATCAGCTCCAGCTCCAAATAAATCAAAGGGTCGGCCACAGAAGAAAAGGGGCTAATATTTCCTCAATAACCCCAGAGAGACACCATGGAGAGATGCAAATTGCCTCCCAGGAGACCCCGGGGGATGTGAAGGAGGAACTTGCTGGGAGGCAACGGGAAGCTAATGAGTATAATGGTAAATGTATACAAGGAGAGGGAGAAAACCCTCTCTATTCATACCAATTAATACAATCTTATCAATGGAGGTGTACTGTAGAAGGAGGGCCCACGTCTAACCCCTTGCCCTCCTCCCCGCTTCCACCTCGCGAGCATCTGTATTATTCAACACAGGCCAGGCTACGGTCATTAGCCCTGTGGGAGACTGGGCCAGGCCTGGGGAGTTAAGGAGATTTTAAAAACCACTCACTCCTCACATCAAAACAAATCGGGCCAAATCAAAGGGGCTCAAAAATGTCCTTTCTTGGAGGGGTGAGGGAGGGAGCTGCCATTGTTGTGAAAGGCTGCTTTCTGCAGCGTCGACGCAGAAAACACGAGATAACACGAGGCAGAAGAAGCGTCATCAGTCGTGCCGCGACGGAGGGAAAAAGGATTACTGATGAAATAATATAATTTATACCACGATAGTGTTAAATTTCTTTGCATAATAACTAGAAAATGGTGGCATCAATACATTTTTTTAATTAGATGGTGCTTAACAACCATGACATTTGAGCTTTTTTTCTATATCATTAGCAGATTAACAGGATTTTTTTTCAGTTTCTTGTCACAAAAGAACACTTTAGCTGAATGAAGATGAAGATTTCACTGCAGCTAAAAGGTGAACAAATCAAACAAACCCACACGCCAAGTTCATGGAGGTAAGATCATTTCACCTGTTCCTCATGTAAAAAAAAGGTGTTTCAGGAAGTCATTTTCTCCTTCAAATTACTGACGTGTTCTTCTAGATCATTCATGAAAGAAGAAAATTTATTTAGGAAATTTATTTATTGACAGTTATCAATAAACAAAACGGCTCTTCTTCTGTTTTTTTTTTTATGTAACATCTGACTCAATAAAGATCCTCCCGACTACATAAACACAGCAACGCAAGCTGGTATTAAACACATTTTCTCCTTACTGATAAACCTTTAAATATTAAATATCTTTATTTCTCCCTTTCGCAGTCAGTTATTAAAGTAGAGCTGTAATATTTACAGTGCACCAAATCCTCCGCAACACCAAATATCGCCAACAGATGGCACCTGCAGCCGTGGAAACTTGCTGAAAATGCGAAATTGTTTAGCAGCAGATACTTCAGTCACCTTCGCACGTTAAAGGGTGACTGAAGCTTTCCGATAGCACGACATCACACTGATACTTTAAAGGTGCGCTGCAGATTTTTTTTTATTGTAAACTGTTTACATTCAGTGTGCGCGATGTAAACAAAAACTGCTCCACGGCGCCACCAGTGGTCAAGGGCTTCACGGAGGACCTTTAAGTTACCTCTGAATCGATTCGGCCGTACAGCTGAAAGAAATTGAAGTGGTATGTAGTCCTAGTTTAAGGAAGCGTTTGAACTACCTGAAAGGGCAAACAAATGCTTCAAAAGCATAAGAAGAAGAAGAAATGCCTCGATCTATCATTTTGAAGGTCATTTATAAGGGTGGAGAAATATACCCGACAGCAGCCGATTGGAGGAGGATTTTCCTCCCAGAGATCAGCGAGGGGACTGAATTGAAGGTTAATGGCTATATAACTTTCTACATGTATAATCCTATACTCCAGATTTCATTGAGCATAGCTGTAAAAGCCCTCCGTCAGCATAATTGCGCCTAACCTGTGCCCCGCATGCTCAAATCTCTAAAATATCACATCCAGCTCTGAGAATGAGTGGGAAATTAATGAGGAAAGTGCTGAGCTCAACCTTAGATAGGTATCACAGAAAGGGTGAGCCGCCTCATGGCTCATGTGCAATAGAAGCCCGCTAATCCAAACCCTCGAACACAGAGGCTGTTTGGACTTGAGAAATGTTCGGAGGGATAAATACGAGACCGTACTGATCTGACGTTCTTGCAGGCTTGGGTGAATGTGGATCAGAGTGAAATGTATCAGAAACTGCAAGCTTTTTTTAGGTGCTCTGGTAATTTAGATTTAGTTGTTGCATAATGAATAAAACCACAGTTAACCCAGATGCAAATAATGAAAGTGCACAAGATGCAAAAAATAGATAAATACAATCATATTATTATTATTATTATTACAATTATTATTATTATACATCAGTATGTTCTTTACTCATTACTTCATTTAATTCTGATCTTTTTTTACCTTTGAGCATTATTTACTTTCAGATTTCCCATCATGACAATCCTGCACATTAAAGATTTTAAATAATAAGACATTTTTTGCGACCATCCTTTTTTCCTTTTATCATCATTCATTCAATTTACTGTGATTACACAGAGCACATGAACTGATGCTGCTTTTCAGCATATCGCCCTCCTGAGCGAGAGCTGAGAGCATCAGTGATCATATTCTGCCCCTTAGTGGAGGAAACGCTCCATAACCTGAGTGAAACAGGATAATGGGAGGCTTGATCTGCAGAGGCTGAGCATCAGGCTGGATTGTGGACATCTGCAGCTCATGACTTAGGTGCTGCTTCATTCAGCCTTTGATGGACCGAAGCAATTTCACCTGCCAGTCCCTCAGATTTAAGCAGCTGCAGTCGTCTCTCCTTTAAAACAAACTCCTCTGCAGGAAGAAGTCGCTCCCATGGCTCTTAAAAAGTGGAGTGCCACACAATTTATATTTAAATTCAGGTTAGTGAACATGAAACATATCCAAAACTATCACGTAAAAAGAACTGAAATCCAAGTTTGGATGTCGTCACGACATAAACTGTCTTCAAAAGCTGCTTGCTTGAGGGTTTTTGTACAATCAGGCTGCATAATGTGTGAGAGAATCAGAACCACAGAATGAACCCTCATCTGTGGAAATTCATCCAAAATGTGCTTCTGCAAATCCCTCTCAGTAGAGCTGCCATCACAAATTAAGCAAGCAAAAGCTTTCTCGTATCTCCAGCAGCAGCAGTGAATGTTCACTAATATGAGCTGAACGGAAGCAGGAAAAAGACAAACATGAGAGCTGAAATTACAGTTTGAGGGTTGAAATGAGATGCACTTTTACATGCATGTGTAAAACCAATGAAATGCTTGAAAGGATCTGTTTGTCACAAATTCTGCCAGAAGCTGCCATGAAGTGTGTTACAATGTGGTGCTTGAAACCTGATCCTCCCTCATGCAGCACAGGTCTTAAAGTAAGGGGACTTTACGAGATGGAGGAGATGACATGAAGCTCCAAAAGCCCAAATGTATGCAGAGGTGGAGTCCTAAAACGGCCTTTTTAAGGCATTAAGGTCATCAAAGGCATTCCACACTCTCCTCAGCTGCAGTCTGCACATTTTATACAGCATACATGCTGCTTAAGGTTTCTTTGAATTTAATGTATTTGTAGCTAGAAAAATATGAACACTGGATAAAGCGCACTGTTTCAGAGGCTGCTATCAAAACCAGGCCCACAGTTGATTATTTTCATCCCTTTCTTGATTAATCAATTAATTGTTTCACAGTTTCCCAGAGGACAAGGTGACAAACTGCTTGTTGTGCCCACCCACCCGTGTAAAACCCAAAGATATTCAGTTTATTATCACAGAAGACAAAGACGTGCAGCAAATCTTCACAAATGAGAGGCTGGAACTGGGAAATGTTTGGCATTTGTGCTTTCTGTCGGGATGTCTGCAGGGCAGTGCAGAGCCTGTCCTCAATGAATCACAGAGAATCTGCAACAGAGATGCTCATTTAAAGGACCAACATGTTAGAATATTCATTAAAAATAAGTGGAAATGAAACAAAGTCTGTGTTTTACCAGGCTGATGTCGGGTTTAGTGAGAATGACCAGCATGGAACTATCAATGAAAGCTGGATAAAATAAGGCCGAATAACCTATTTATTAGTTATTTTACAGAAGAAATGTGCATTGCATCATTAGACCTCTGAGGAAAACCTGGACTCCCAATTTAATGATCAAACCACGATGGTACAATTTCAACATAGTGATAATTTCAATATTACAGCATTCGGCGGCTAACACTTGAAGAGAATCAAACAAAGACTGGAGGATCATAAACTAAACACTGGTTGTGTGTCAGTGATTCTGTTTCACACTGGAAAATAATCAACAGCCAGCCTGTCACTCCCTACAACCTGCCAAGCGTAGGAGTGGAAGCACTGACACATGTAACTGACATCTCAGATTTAATTTGACTGGTAATCACACCCAGCTATAGATTCAGAGCATTTCACACATCTGAGCTACAGTTTCAGGTGCTAAGCCGGTAAGGAGACACACAACTGTGCCTCTGAACGATAACACCTCTTCAGAGACGGTCACATTTTAGGTTTATGCTCTGCCATTGTGATTATAATAATGATAATGCTAACAAGAACATTAGACTCCACGCAAAACGCATTTCCTTGCTTTTCAATTAGAATGCAATCAACACTCAGCTCGAGCTCGGCTTCAGTCCTTCAGCGGGTTTTTGAGACGAATGATTAACGTGCGTCGCTTCGCGGCAGGTCACCTTGTTGTGATTCTTGTCTGAATCCACAACCACGAGCTGATAATATCACTTCTAATAAGAGTCAATATTCCTCTAATACCGCCTGCGTTTGTCACATTTGAGAGAGCGGAGCTCAATAACCACGCAGAATGTTTAACGAGATGAAACGACAGGAAGAGCCGGTCGGCGTGTGCTCACCAGTCGATTCCTCCACATGGCTCTGTGCAAACACACCTGGAGAAGAGACACAAACACCAAGACGACGTCCTTTAACTTTGGTAATGAAGTCAAAAGCCACTCGCCACATCAGGCATTTTCTTTCAAAGAATATTTCAGCTTTCACGAAGCTTTAATGGTTTCATCTGACACACCCTGCCTCCGGGAATCTGTCCCTCCAAATTCAGACTCTGCTCTGGATCCATAACTGAAAGCTGCGGACTTCATTTCTTGAAAAGTGGATCCACACACGCACACGAGGAAGCATGATTTCAGCAGGGTGAGATCAGAGCTGGACTGATCAGCTGATCAATCGATTCTTTAACCTTTGTGTTTTTTCTTAAGACCTCACTGCTATATGTGTAAAAATAACATTAACTACAACAAAAACTAACTTTCTTCAAATGTTTTCTTTCTTTTCTGGAGATTTTTGTTAATATAAAATAATATTAACTACAACAAAAAATAACTTTCTTCAAATGTTTTCAAATGTTTTCTTTCTTTTCTGGAGATTTTTGTTCATATAAAAGAGGCTAAATACAGAAATGACCATAAAGTACTGTTAGTGTTAGTACGCTGAATGTTTCATACAGTTTTATCACAAATAGATATCCCTTAAGTTTACCACAAAGAGTTATCACCACCAGTCAGAGATGATAAGAACAATAAAATCCATCATATTTAACCATGTTTTACAGCTAATTCAAGTCATGCATTATGTCCTGCAGTGGACAGGTGAAATATGACATCATAGGACATCAAATCAGCAAACGTCATTAAGCATCAAGGTGAAAAAGTGTCTGCTCTTCTCTGTTTTACAGATGGTTATTGAAGATAAGAACGAAACAGTTAAACTGAAGACGTCTCCTTGGGCTGATTTTTCACTGCTCAAAACAGAATCAACACTTAACATGACTGTTACCGTACTGACCGTACACAATGTGTTCGCTTGAGTGCCAAACGAGCACCATCACCAGCTTACTGAGGACAGCTGAGGATGTTTCCTGCTTATGTGAGCATCAGAAACAGAAAAAGCACCGCTGGAGAATATATAAGGCCATTAGGTTCAATGCAAACAACATGGAAACTAGAGCTGAAATGATTCGTCAGTTAGCCGACAAAAATGAGCCTGCAACTATTTTAATCACTTTAATGTCACATTTTATGGAAAAATGACAGAAGTTCTCAGGTTGTCGTGTGGATTTGCTGCTTTTCTCTGTCTTACGTAACAGTGAACGGGCTGTTGGACAAAAGAAGCCTGCGCTGACACAATCGTGGCCTCTGGGAAATCGTGACAGACAAATTTCACTATTTTCTGAAAATTTAACACCATCATGAAAATGATGTTTGGTTGCAGCGCTGATGGGAGCTGGCATTTATAGTTTTATGTCATAACAGAGGAAAGCGAACAGCTCAATATGTTCGTCACGGCTCTGAAAGTTATTCATTTCATGCAGATGATTTAATGAGTGGAGGATTGATTCGGTCAATGTGATTCTATGAAAGCGTGCCGGCCTTATTTCCTCGCCTCTGATATATTTCTGCAGACCTCAATGTTCTTGGTGGAGTCACCTGATTACTAAAATATCTCATCTCTGCAGCTGCTCCTCAGCTGAGTTGCTAATTCAGGCCAGTGTACTCCCATTTAAGTAGTCCCAGGTGTCTTCATTTATAGCTGTGTAAGCAGCAGCCAGGCCAACAGAGAACACATAACTGTTTGCTATGCTGAGCATTCAGGGACTTCAAGCATCTTGGTTAAAATATTTGACCTTGTCAAGTGACATATAATCAATTTGTGGATAACATGCCTCAACCATCTGATTTATTTAGTCGAGCAGTTGACTCCTTTACTCTCCGTGGTACACTAATGCAGTAAAATCTACGCTAGGCTGTTAAGCTTCTTCCTATAGCCATGAAAGCTCGTCCTTAAACACCTGCAGGGAGTGATGGACTCACTTGTGTAGGTTTGTACTTTGATTTTACAAAACTCCCATTCCTGTGCTGACAACAACCACAATGTAAATAAACTCCCACAGAGTTATGGAAGTTCCTCAGTGTCAAAACTACTGAGCCACCACAGAAATAATGATAAAAGTACTTCCACCATCCAAGAAGTGTGCCACAGGAAAACAGTCAAATGCTGCAACAAATGCTATCAAACACAACCCTTCACTACAGAACATACTGCAGGTCTGACCCACTGATACGAGCCCACGTCAAACACAATAAACGCACATGACAGACATCAGCGTCCTGCATACTTCTTCAAGATTAGGGGAGGGAGAGAATTTAGCTGAACCAAAATTCCTTCAAAATTCACAAAAAAGCTAATTTTGAGCAGTTTATACGTGTATTCTGTTGGAAAAATCATTAACATCATAAGCCAACAAGAATCTGTGACTACATGTACGAAGCAAAAGCAACATGAATATATAATTTAGCATGTAGTTCCTCTTTAATTCAATTCCAGTATTATCATACGAAAATGTACTTTTCAAACACTATTACAACTTCCAGTACAGCAGCTGCACATTCAATCATTTCAGACTAGAAGCTTCCACGGTTCTACACGAACCTGAGAACCCAAGACCCAACCCAGGACCCACGCGGGTTCAGATCCAGTTTCACACGGTCAGTCGCGTCCGGGTCAGGTCTTGCTACTGTCATGGCTGCCACATCTGTTCAACATGACATGTGATACCCGAGTGGGTAACTTGGAACAGTGTAACATTAGGATGAGAAAGTGTGAGGAAAAAAAGGTGAAAAAGTTAAAAGAGCCACAAGAGGATCGTCTTGAAGGGGACAGACAGCAAATTAGCAATGCTACCGTTAGCTACCGTGACAACGAACAAAAAATCATCATTATAGTTCAAGAAAAGAGTCAAAACAGTCAAAACAGTCAAACAGCGTCGCTGTTTGGATCAGCGAGAGAGGAATGACAGAAATCCTGCAAACTTTCTTGGAAAGCAGGACGGATTGTGCATCACGGCCGGACACGGAGGAGAACGCTACTAATGTTACATTAAGCAAGAAACAAAAGTTTTATTTTGAAAAATTACTGTAAGCTTGTTGATAGCAGTCAGCGGTGACATCTGTGCTAACTTCTCCCAAGTTTGAGTCCAACATCCTGCTCTGGTTTGGACTTGGACTTGTGAAGACCTCTATTTCAAAATGCAATAATCACAAAAAATCCTATTAAAGGCCCACAGTCCAAAATGTCTCCCTCGCTTGCTCATTCACTGCTCTGTATATAATAAATATAAATATAATGAAAAGGCATTCAATGGTTTACTCTGTAGCCAGCAGTAATTGAGATTTTCAACACTTCAGCATCAACATCATTTTGCAGCTTTGCAGACTGTTATAGTTTTGCACCACTGCAATCTTTGCATCTGTAAAGTGCAGTGCACTGCATTGTGGGATTGTTAGCTTAAGGTAGAAGTAACATGGACGCAGATTCAACAGTAAATCATAACAATGCAGTACAGAGTGAACAGGGAGTGATTTCAGACTCAGGTGGTCCGGTTAGAGTTCAACTTTGCTTCAGCAGCAGTTTCGCCATTGAAGACCTTCCATACAGAGACAGTGAGGGTTCAGGGTTTCTAACAGGCCATGCAAAGTGAGAGAGGGAAGGCAGAGACATGAAACTTAAGACATGAAGTTACTACAACCCCGCAGCTCTGCTTTCAGTGCTTTGCACACACACTTTACCCTCTTCAAACATGAACTTCATCTGGTCTTTAAGGTAAACAGCTGTTTTCCGGGCTGCCACAAACCGACTGTCCTTCAGCCCAGTCTGACATGATTTCAGACAGGCTATGCGACAGCGAGCTCCTGGAGCAGCTCTGCGCACACGCTGACCCACAAACACCGAACTGCACCAGCGGCGTCCTGAACACGGACTTGATGCTGCAGAACCAATAAGCGGAGGAAAGTCGAGCTACACCTTTCAGTCATCAGCCACTGCGGTGTTTTCGTACCTGCACGGCGACACATCGCTGACTGATGACCACACCTGGCGACAGCGTATCAGTGCGCTCATCAGACCGTGCAGCAGGCTGTAACACCTACCTCAGCACCGCCTCAGGACGACGGCCGTGTCCGCAAGTCTGTCATTGACACCGTGACTCGTCTCTGCAGCTCTGAGACTGTCGCCATTTTGCTTTAAAATCGCGCAGGTCGCCCTGTAGTCCGGAGGAGAGGGATGCTCACGGCGGAGGCAGAGGAATGAGCGTCACCCTCAGTGCACGCCGAGCCTTTATACTGTAGATCCAGGAGCGACACATGTGGAGCAGCTCACCTTCATCACTCACCTACAGGACTGAAATGACCCCAGCACATTTTATGTTAAGTTTGTGAATGAGGTGCATGACCCTGAACTGCACCTTACATCCCAGATTAAATCTATATTCTTCTTCATCATCAGAGACTCACAGACACTAACTGCAGTATATTTCTTATTTGCTGAAGTTATATGAGTGTAAACAGGGAGGGGTGCACAGCGGTGTCATCCACAGTGGAACTGCAAGCAGGACAGACATGATCACATTTGTCTTCTGTGACCATGAGCTGAATTCCAAAATGCTTGTAATGAAAGTTTCACTGGGGAAAAAACTGTGCTACTGTTGTATATTTAATGTTCAATTGCTCTTGTACAAGTAAAGCAGTGAGCTTTAACCCTCATTTAAATTGTAGAATAATGATGCTGAATGCATGCTGAAAATGCATTATTAATGCTGTTGCATGGTTTTTCTCGCCCAACTGTTTATTTCCATGATTCTGCAGGAAAAGCATCGGGCTTTTCAAACCTCACGAGTCAGAATCGTGTCATCCTCAGTGTGTTTAAAGCAGGTGTTATTTAATGCAACATCATCTCTTTCCATGTTGTTGCATACTTAACATATTTCCCATCAAACTTTCCAGGAACACGAGCTGTAGCTGCATTTAGTGATGAAGTGAGGCGTTTAATTCACCTTCTCTCCTTTCTATATGACTATGGGATCATGTTTAGATGGATTTTGATTGAGGTTAAACTGAATTATATTCAGTATGATGTTTCCATAACTCCAAATTAATCATTCTTAAAGCTATAGACCCTGTTATTATTATTATTCTACACTAAACACAACAAAAGCAGATATTTCAGAGGATAATATACTTAATTGTGCGTAACATCTGTGCATCTTTGTTCCGTGCATTGAGGAGAACACTGTGTGGTGTGTGTGCAGCGGTTGATTGCAGCGGTAATTCTCATATTCATGAAATATGGATTGGATTAAGCAGACAGCTAACAAACCTTTGAGTGTACATTGCTCCAGTGGCTGCTATTATCAACGAGAAGCAGTCTGCATACGACTAAAACTTCTCCAAATCTGCTGAATATTTATAGAGTGGGCAAAATATGACTTATTTATTTTTGCTAAATTATTAAAAGTGTGGAATGCAGATCATTAATCATTAATATTGATATATTGAGAAACTGTAAAACATAAATATTTGTGCATAAATATTTATCCACTCCATGCCAGTGTGTATTAACTCCAGGTTTAGCTCCTTATTCAGCAGAGATATGTTTCTTTCAAAGCTATTTCCAAGTCACTTACTGTATTTGTGCTCGCCTCACTGATCTCAGCTTATCACCGAACCCACCTAGATGGCAGAAAACACAAAGCAATCCCGAGGAGTGTGTTGTCTTTCTGTGTGAGATATAGGGATTGACACAAGCCCTCTGTTTTCAGAGCATGAAGTAATTCTTTTAATGGCCTGCCAACTGTGCACTCCAAAGTTTGATTTTGCTCTGCAAAATGAGAGCAAAAATCTTGAACAATTTATTATGCTGTTTGTGCCTCGCTTCACTAGTTATCGTCTGCAATTTATTTCCTACCTTGGGGTACTGCAAGCCATTTTTCTCCATTTTCAGTGGCTCACTTTTTTTTTTCTTGATCCTGCACGCTGCTGACTAAACTCCTGCCTCCAGCCATGGTGTTGGAACATCACAGAAAACTACATCATTATACTGAATCTAGTTAACAAAGAGAGGCAGAGAACCAGTTTAAATCACAGGGCACAATATACTGTATGAGGAATTACTCACTTCACCAGCTCAGATGCAGCGATTCGCAGCCTGTCTCTCTGCAGCTGCACAGGTGAACTGGCTCACTAATGAAGGCTGTTTCAGACCTCATTTGGAATTCAAGGTCAGCACCTGACCACTCTCTGCTATTTGAAATTCATTTTTTCTATTATAAATGAAGCTTTAGTCCAAACGTGAGTCCCATGTCTGCATCAGCTGAGCAGCAGTGATGACCTTTTTTCCAGACATTTATTAATACATTACTTCCACCTCTGCAGGAAGGCTGCGGCGTGTCGTCGTGTCTTTCCACAATGAAAACACGCTTTATCTGTGATTTTAAAGATGACAGAAATTTTAATTTCAGAGGCAGATATTCCCAAAGCGTGCGAAGTCGCCCGTGATCATAAAAGTCTTCTCTTACACGTAAAACACCTGCAGCACTGCCCCTCTTGTATTTATCTATATCATGTTATTATTAGAACATGAAAGCAGCCTTTTAGTGTTGTAGCTGTTAGAGGGAGTTCATTTCATCTTTAACAATGCTTTTTGAGAATTGGTCATGTAGGTTTTATATGTAAGATCTTAATCTGAAAAGTAGGTATCTCTGTCAAATGTAGTGGAGTAAAAAGTACATTTCCCTTTGAGGTGTCGCAAAGTAAAAGCATAAAGTAGCGTAAAATGAAGCACTCAAGTAAAGTACAAGGACTTTAGATTTTTACTGAAGTACTGCGCTTAGTTATATTACAAATCATTAAGGTTTTTCTCAGACAAAACTCCTCCACAGTCACATTACAGAGGCTGAGGCGAACTCCTCGTTATGATCATCATGTGTAAACTCCACCTTGAACTTCCACCTTGCTATATAGACTAAATAAACCTCACAGGGGCGCGTCACTACTTCAAAACTGCAGCTGTGACACGTACCTCATCGAGTATATACTAAGATAAAGATAATATGTTGTCTTTGAACGCCCCTTCATCCGTGCAGTGGTGCAGAATGACCACAAGGTGGCAGACGGAAGCCTGCTGTGCCCATTCCTTTTGAAATGAGTCTTATTAACTACCATTAAATCACTGCTCACAAATTGTATTTTGATATGCAAAACGATTTTTAAACGCATATTATATGCTGTTTTAATCCTTAATATCAGTAAATATGGCATATTAGGGATTTTAATATTCTTAAGAGATTATCAAGCACTCATTGCCTGTGTGCTTATGCAGGGCTTCAGCATTATCAAATATTAATTCTTCTAAACTTGCTCTTTAAAGAGGACTTCTTTGATGTTGATGTAATTTTTCATCGGCTAAGCAGATCTGTGGTATCTTTTGGAAAGCAGTGGGCTATAATTCATTGATGAGCCGTGTGGAGCACACATTCACATCCTCATGCTTATGCAAGATCTTAAACAGTTCTGGATATAACAGAGTGGAGGGGTGCTGCTGGTGCTGCTGCTGGCCTGATTGAAAGGGCGAAGAAGGGGGCGAGGAAGACTAATCTGTGTGAACTTTCATTTAAAATGCTCCAAAATCAACCAGCAAAGTCATTTAAAAAGCGTGCAGACATTAAGATTAGAAGACGTCAGAGCTTCACAGACAAAAGCTTCGCGAGCCTGCTTTCCAAATCTGGTAACAGCTGAAGGTCAAAGTCGTTTAAAAACACATTTTTGTCACCACTACGAAATAAACAAGCAGCACTGCTTTGATTCCAGTCATGTCTATTTAGCACAGAAAAAAAAAATCAGGAAGAATATTACAGAGGCAATTATGGCAAAACAGAAAGTTTAAGGTTATCATCATTAAATTATTCATTTTTGACAATGTTGGCCCTTGGAGTTTGGGAATTGATCTCTCTGTAAACACGCTAAAGCAAGCGAGATTGACACAAATTGAAGAGACGAAGCCATCTTTTGAGCACTCTGCTTCTCTTTCATGTTGCCTCACTGTGGGGGCTGAACATGGCTAATGAAAAATGGGAAGACCTTGGGCGAGTAACACAGGCTGATTAGTTTTGTACACTGGAGACGAGGAGTGCTTTGGAGTCTGCGATGATATTTGTTTTCTTTTCACAACATATCTGAGGAAGAGAAATAAAGGGAATGCTTAAAGTTTCACCGATGTGTTTGTTCTCTTCAAAGCTGAGAGAAATCTTGGGAGTCTGTGTCAGATGTTATATGTGCATGCTCATTATTTCAATAAGCCCATTTTGCCTCCCGTGATTGCTCTATAAAGAGAATAGTGGATGACCCTGGCTCTGTTGTTAAGTTAATGCTTTTGCACACACACAAAAAACAACAGATGCTGGTTTGGGGTTATGCTGGGACCCCCTTCTTATCACGGGCCACTGCCTCAAATGGACCAGAGGAGTCCATCACAGACCGCGGCCCTTCGGAACATGAGTTAGTAATCACACAAGACAAACAAGGCCTGTTTGGGCCCTTCTGTGAAGTTTTTCACTAATGGGATAATTGATTGACAGTCTCCCAGCTTTCATGCAGCTGGATTACTTACTGTTGCACATGCATGCTGCAACATTTTCAATTTAACTGAGAAGCAGTTGGGTATCAGGGGCCACACTGCCATGGGGGAAATCAAGCGATGGGACTGTTTTAATGATTCCCCCGCCAGAAAAGTTGGATCCACAGTGAAGTGATTCTCGTTGCACTCTGATCTTGCAGTGACAGCACGCTGCGAGTTGCTCATAGTCATCATTTTTTCTGTGAAATCTCATTCCAGTTGGATACATATGACGGCACCCAGCGCGCTGCTTCATGTCAATTTCAATATCACAGATTAATTCTTTTGTTTAGCAGACAGCGGCGGTGCAGGACTTTCACTTGTTTGTAGTACAAGCGTGGCTTTTTTGCTCGGGACAGTTATTCCCTTGGACAGTTATTCCCAACACTTTGGCACGATGGCCGCGCACAACGAGCCAAGCAGCTTCCTGTACATCCGCGGCTGTAATAAATGCGCTGCAGTTCGCGGACCGTGCTGCGCTCTGTGGAATGCAGACTTTGGCTCCGGGTCGCAGTCTGCTCTCCTCCACACACTCATCCCTCTCACAGTGCTGGAGGGGTTCAATCAAGTTCAGATGCATCTCAAAGTATACTGCACCATTTTTTATTTCGCCTTTCAGTCAGAGAGGGTTTGATTCACTGCGTGCATCAGTTCAAAGAACACAAACACTCTGAAGGAAGAGCTGCCTAATTTACCGTTTTTCTGTCCAAGTCTTGGAAGATTTAATGTTAGATCTGATCAGTTGTTAAAGTTTTAGGTTTAAATTGTTTTACTGGTTCTGGTCTTAACACATCAGTGACACACATACCAGCTGTGGTAAAAGAGAAAGTGTGTGTGTAGGAAATCTAGAAAAAAAAGCTGAGCCAGGTGTAATCATTACGTCATGATTTAATGGTCACACTTTGGGTAAATGTTTTTTTTAAGCTGCTACAACACAAATCTACTGCTCACTCTAACTGCAGACACTATCACTCCCTCCTGCCTCCTCTATCATGTCTAATCATATTATTATTTTATTTTTTAGAGTATTAACTTCAAGGTAACCAAACAGGAGTGACTTACAGATGAAACAATGAGAGGACAGACAGGAAAAACAGGGTGACGTACACAACTTGACTTACTGCTTTCACCATCCATGCTATAGCTGTAACACACACACTCCCACGTGTGCCTCTCATGTGTGATCAGTGGATGTAATCTTTGGCATGATGTTGATATAATATAAGAATTAAAAAAAAAAAAAACTGAAACCAGCACTTATAATTCCAGTGATCGTGATAATGCTCTCTTTGTTTTGTATGATTTACCACTGGATTCTGCTGCTGATGCATTTTCTCTCGTGCTGCTGGCGTTAATGGCATTTTCTTTCCACTAGAGGGCGCTGCAGATGAGCACATTCATTCAAGTCAGTGGCTTTACTCTGCAGTCTTTCCATTTAATCATTACCTGAGCAGTGAGATAAGTGAGCTGAGGAGCCTGGAGCAAACTGTGGCACCATGTTATATTTTGCTTTACTGATGCTCCATTAACTTTGTATAATAGCTGTAACATGCATTATATTTCGATTGTGAATAATAATAACTTCTGCATCTCTGAATCACTGCATCTCTGTGCACACTTGCATCGGTGAATACTGAGTACAAGTCAGTTGCTTCATTGACTGCATACATGAACAAATGAAGGCTTTATTTCATACTGAATGTGCATCTGGCAAGCATGTGTGAGTGTAACTACAAAGAACTGGGTCAGCAGCCATGTGTGTGTGCACGCGCCTGAACCTGGTGATGACACAGTTGTACAGCGTAACTGCACTGACCTCAGCACATCAACCTCAAAGAGAAGTATGATGTGTGTGTTATCTCATCTCACAGTTTGTCTTGATTAAAATGAGCTCATTGTTAGAGTTTCACCTCCTGACTGTCTCTCCTTTTGTACACAGTGACTCATGTATACACACTTGCAGCCCAGGTTTCTTCTCTCCGACAAAGTCTGCGTTACACTCCACTCATCACCTTCTGTCAGAAGAGGACTTGGACCGGGTGTCCTCTCGGACAGCTTGAATCCCCTTCCTTTCCTCTCTGACTCTGAGCTTCACTCTGATGCTTCGTCTGCAGCCTCTGTCCCTCCTCATCCCAGATATTACGCAGGGTGAGCTCAGCCGAATATTGCGCAACCCTCTCTGCTGGTTCTCATCCAACACAAACCTTTTCTGCCTCTACAGTGTGTTACCACAGCCCTCGGCAGTGCCAATGAACACATCTCAGGCAGCGGCAGAAACTACACTTTGTGCCATCTGTAATCCCGGGGAGTTTTCTCTGAGCAAGCAAGAACAAGTGATGGCTTCACTGCCCCGTTATAATGACCAGATTTAAATGATCAATAAACAGGACTTATGTTTGTTTGTGTTGGATTCTGAGCTACTCCTCCCTGATCTCTCATTAAGTTATTTAATAGTCATCACCACCTTCAGTCTTATTAAGAATTATTAGATCATTTGAGATGCTGACACACAGCTGACTGGATGGAAACGCTGGCTGTGAGCCAGGACTCAGTGGAAGGACTCCATTTCCCAGCTGGCCTCAGGAGCTGGCAGGAGCTGCACCACAAATACTGTAGGTGTGTAGTTTTGCCTCTGCAACCATCATATGGACATAGATGGGTGACAAATTAAAGGAAAACCAGATTAAGTATTAAGTATTAAGTATCTCAGTTAGGTTTCAGGCCACTAGTCTGCAGAGCAGCTTCAGTGCTCTTTAACATAGAGTGTGTTTACATGTGCACGACAGCTTTAGTATGATCTCCTTTTTGTTGTTTTGTTATGTGTTGCACATCCTGGTTTCACAAACCTGGATATGGCTTTATCCCAAGTTTGAGAAACCTGGATAAGCTACTTAGAGTATGCACAAAGAAACCGGGATGCTGTGGCATGTTAACACCTGATCCAGGTTTCTGAACATTGTTTGTTGATATTGAGAATAAGATGACTGAGATGGTGAGAAACCAAGACATGGCAAAATGTGCGCAGGGGATGTGAATTACCAGGTATCATACCAGGTAGATATCATATCCAGAAATACATCAAACCCAGGACAAAACCTGGGATATTAACGTAAATGTAAACACACACACAGATGCTCCATGTCTGTGGAATTCTACCAGAGTAACGTTTGATGATGGTGGTGAGAACTGTCGCTGACGATCTACAGACTCCTGTCAAGCTTTTCATTAAAGGACAGCACATATCAAGGAGTCATTTAGCCTCCAGGAGCCTCAGGCCTCACAGGCGTGTGTGAAGCCCCTTCATGCTACACACACATAGAACAGGCTACTGTACACAAATATTTCATTTTAGAGAAGAATAAAATAACAATACACAGTGATTTACACTGATACAAATATGAAACCTGACATTCGTGGCTTTTTTTTGGAGTGAAGTGACTGTTGCTGGCGTCAGCTGTAGCTAGCTAGCTAAATAAGCTAACCTTAGATCCATAAGTTACTTGACAGCACTGTCTCCAGCTGACTGTTTAAATACAGCTGTACAAGAATCCTGTAAAAGGAATCTTACATTTTCACATAATGGCTACACCTGCTAGCAAAGCTGCATGTCCCAGGCAAAACGTTAGCATCCTCATTAGCTGCTGATAGATGACGGGAAAAGAGAAACTGCATGATATTGCAGGGTAGAGATATTACTGTTATTTCGTTGCTACAAAGCAGTGTTTTGGTTGCAGATGTGTTTAGCAACACATAACATTGTCTGGGGTTGCTATTAGCCCAAATCCAAAAAGCAGGCCCAAGCTGCTAACGTTAGCTTAAACTATAGCATCCAGGATCCAGGCGGTTCAGAAATAAAGTGAATGTGCTTGTCGTAAACAGGGCCTTTTTTAATGCAATCTGTTAGCCCACAAACTAAAGCAGTTACTTTAATGATGTGCTCCTTGGCCGTGGACGTAACACCTGTTTGCTCCTGTAGGTAGTAAGCTAGTTAGCGAGACATGCACTTTTAGATTAACACACTCTTTAATTCATTCCTTACACTTCTGCTCTTGTGGTTTTGGAAAGGCGAGTTGGAAGTCAGAAAGTATTTCCTCTAATTTGTCCCCGTCTTTTTTTTGATACAGAGACATTGGACAGATGAAGGCTGATCGCTAGACGTCCACAGCGACCCTTTGGCTCAAACACTACGCAAGCAGAGTCTGCAGCGCTCATGTAAGGATGAATTATTCCTCTCCGGCCCGTCAAGAGGAGACAGGCGTTTCCCCCTGGGAGTCGCTTCCTCCACACATCTGGATCACTGAGCATTTTTTTTCCCGTCCCTGCGCTGTGATTACTATTAACATTAATCTACAACGCACCAGCTGCGAGTGCCTCTTTATTTATCCATATTTTGTCTCCCTCTCTCCTCCGTGATTTCGTGTCTGCTCACTGGGTTTACACCAGGCCGCCAAGACTCTGCTGGTCCCAGATGTTTTGCTGCTCCGTGGGGAAGAGTAGGTGGCTGCCGGACAGCAGGTAGACCACGGCTTCCAGAGGAGGAGCAGTCTGGGAAAATGCCATGAAAAAACGAAAACTTATACCCAGAAACGCTTTTGCAGTGATTTTCTTTGGACATTATTTTCTCCAAACAATTAACCTTTCCCAGTAAGCAGTGGAACAATAGAAGAATACACCTTTGTTTAGCTCTCTGCAACTGATGGAGCTCATTTAAATGATTTGTTATTCTCTGAAGCCATTTGCCGGGCTGAATGTGGGGGTACATGTGACAGTAGTCTGTCTGTGAAACAGAAGACAGCTGATGTAATTTCCTTTACTTAACACCATTTAAGTCACGTGACCTAAAACGGCCTCAACCTGGAAACATCTGGCTCAGATAAGATGGAGTCCACACGCACATTCAAATCAGAGCACGCAAAGAAAGTCAATAACAACTGCACAGTTTACTGTGCGACGACATTAATTCCCTACATATGTCGATCTCACAGAATCAACGTTCCTAACAGCTATAAAAACTTAAAGACCTTGATAAGGCTGCCCCCTTTGCTCGCTCTGTGCAAAGATTGTGTCAGAGATTTGAACCAGGCTCAGGAAAATGTGTGTGGGAGAGCCAGCCAACAGCCTAATTGTCAGTTGTGGCTTATCTAATGGTCTAAATATGCTTTATAAGAGCAGGGGGAGCGTTTTGTGTGTACGCCGCAATTTTGATCACAACAGAGCCTGAACCTTAATGATCGCCCACGTGATTTCCTTCACCCCTGGGAACGGAGATTTGGTGCGGCCCAGCTACCACACGAGCTGCGCTGGCATCATTAACCGTGCAGTTTATAGCAAAGCAGGTCCCTATCCGCTTTGAGCCCACCATAAGCACGCGGTCTGTATTTTTACACAACACACTACATTTCCTTGGCACCGCAGTGTATCAGATGCTGTAATCAGGCTACAATCTGTCATGCAGACCTGGGCTAAACTGGCATAACACGAGGGTTTTACACGAAATCCTGTGAACAGTCATGAATATATTTTATCAGTATCAAAGTCCCACTTAAATATATCAACTAAAGCCTATTTATTCAGAATCTGACCACCCATACAGATAGTATCTTTCCACCCTTTCCTTTTCGTAGCTCAGTACCCTGCAGGCATGCAAATAACACAGAGAGCTCACACAAATAGGATTGTTATCCAATTATCCGAGTGAAACATAATTATGTGCTGTAATTATGAACAGTATGCACACCAAAACCTTTGTTTCTATACTGGGATTGTTAGAGAACGTTAAAGGGGACATTTACCTTTACCTTTAAAATGGATTAAAAGGATGCTGATTGTTTGATACTGACCATGAAGGAGATCTTACATCAGTGAATGACTGACCACTGAAGTCTGTGGATCAACAGCAGAGCCAGAGATGAAGAGACGGAGTGATGGATTTCACTCCTGCAGGGCAGTGATGGAGCTCTTGAAGGACCACAGAGCCCCAATGGGATAGCAATGAACCTGCCAAATCAAAGAGGATCGTCCGTGTCCCCGATGACGTGGACAGCAGAGCCCGCTGCACCACAGCTGCCTGTGTGCGGCTCAGTGTGTTGCCTCAAAGGGCTGCTTTGAATTCTCATTCACTCTAAAAAAAAGAAAAAAGAACATGCTGGCTCAAATAAAAGATTAAATGACAAACTCTTGCACTATTGAGTACATCTTTTATGGTCAATTCATCTAGTACAACAAACACATTGACTGCTACAAACTGAAATACTGCCATCAGGTATGAGGTTCCCAGAAAGTCATCTTAGCCCTAAAATCTCCAGCACCCTCTCTAATTTATGCACCTTTTCTATGATTCTCTGTTTATTCCTGTTCACATAAAAACAGAAACACAGTTTAGATTATTGACATGTATCAGACCAATACTCCACATACAATGTTGAGATCAAGAAAATGATGTAAATCAGTGACAAAGAGGCTCAAACATTATTTGTGCATGTGAAATATAACTTACAGGTGTGCATTTCAAATGGCCGCTCTCTAAATAAAAAGCCCATCGACACAAATGGACAAGTTAAACACATAATGGCTTTAATGTCGTCCATAACGTCAGGGTTTGACTGCCTCACAGCAGCATCTGGAGACAGACATCACAGCAAGAAGCACAGCTTTTCTTCCACCGCAGTAATAGAAGCAATCATTAAATAAATAGCCACATTAAGCATAATCAGATCCAGTTGAGTTTCCCACAAATAGCGCTATAGGTTTTCATGCACAAATTTGCAGTAGTGGTCAAGTCCAAGATCACATTACATGTTCAAATTAAGAATCCAGGTGGCGGTGGACTGAAAAACTGTCTCTTCCTCACTCAGCAGCAGCAGAGGAAGATTTAAAAAACAAGACTTTGTGCTGCTGCAGTTTGCCTTTAATGTCATGTGCTGTAAAGGAGAAATCATGAATCATGTTGAAAAAAAAAAAGAAGAAACAGGAGTTAAGATCTTTCATGTCAGTGTTCACGGTGACGGCACAAAGGAACAGCTGGAGAAGATGCTGACAGAGTCAAGAGAGCTAACCTTGATGGGTGCGGCGCCGACAGTGGCAGCGAGGAAGAAAGGAACGCCGGAGAGCCCGCGAGTCGGCACTCAGACTGCAGGGATGCAACAAATGAAGGGAGGCTTACAGCCAGAAATATGGCAGCCTTCATACTGTAAAGCTGCTCTGTCAAGGTTGTAGAGTAAATACATCATTAGGAGGAAGGGCCAAGGCTGCGTCTGTGACAATACAGGGTCACTGGATGAAAATGCAAAATGAAAGGAACCTGGCTGGAGGGAGCTGGACGGTTATGGAGAGTGATTCATTATGGATGCAAGAGTGCACAGAAGTGGCTCTGTGCTTGTAACCTGTGTTCAAGACAGCATGCATTTGATTTTGCCTTCAGGAGATGATCATTTCTGCAAAATAATAGATTTGCTTTGGTCAGTATTTATCGAAATCGCAGCAGACTCAGTCGCTTACATGAGGCACATAAAAGCTAACGCTAACATAAACTGAGCTGGCAGCAGACGTGGAACATTTTGTTCAACTTTCCCTGTGGGTTTGTGACACAGTGACTGCTTTACAGATGACGGTTTAAGCAAGCGGTTAAGCTGATGCTTGGTGGCCAGTGGCTGCAGAAAAAGGTGTCAACTTGGGCCTAAAATATGGAAAACTTTCTTCATGACCAGAGCAGGAGCTGCATGGTAAAGCCTGGCTGAGCAAGCTTTACTTCAGCCCTGAAGGTGATCATTTACTAATCCTTTTCAACACAAACTCTACTGAAAACAGCACAAAGACAATATATTCAATGTGTAACCTCATCAGCTTAATTGATTTTTGTAAATATCGGCTTACTCTGATGAGCTTCAGGTCTGGTTGTTGACGCGCAGCACAGCAGACGATACGACCAACACTGGTTTGAGTGAATACTGAGTGAACAGGTGGGTCTTGACTGATGATTGCGTGCAGGCGTGTTCAGGAGGCCACCCCAACCTGCCGGCCACGCCCTGCAGCAACACGGACACGACAAACAGGAGACGCCAGGAAGGAGGAAACGCCGGAGCACAGAGGGGGAAATGGAGACGTAGATCTCCAGGCTCAGTCGTTCACAAGCGAGGATAGAGCGACGCTCACCACTTTGTGAACACATGATTGGATAAAGGAGATTACTACATGGAGTCAGGAAGACTTCAGAAAACTGCTTTGGATTGGAAATGACTGATTCTGTTTTTATCTATTTTTTACAGAGTCCAGACTTGTTTGGACTCAGGGTTGTATGTACTGTATTAGTCTTATACCTCCTGAGCTCTCTGAATAATTGTGGCATGAGTGAATGAACTCCAGTTGTACTTTGTCGGGTCAGAGTTGGGGATTGTGTAAAAAAGTCTGATTCTCATCCAATGACACACTATGACTGAAGCTCTGATTTTAATAACTCTAATAACATAACTGAATTGAAACGCTTGTCTTGTGACACACACGGTGACTGTGACTGGATTAGTACGTTTTGTAAATCTGATTTTGGCCTCTGGAGTTTTTGGATTATAGCACGGCTGATCATTACAGATCGTCCTCTGCTCTGGCAGATATTAAACTTATGATTCTTCACCTGAACTAGATATTTACATGAGTTTGATATCTTTACTGCATTTGTTTTAAAATGCCTTTCATGAGCAAAGCTACTAGCAGCTCATTTCATGGGCCACCTCTGGGTAACACCTCATAAAAACACATTCAAAGCCTGTCAGCGTATCCTAAGGGTGCATGATGAATAAAACACGTCAGTATGCATTGAGTTTATCTATTATTAAAGTAGTGTAATGAATGACACTGTGGCCTGCAGCGTCACAGAATGGCAGGTCTGAAACCAGCACATAGACCGCACCGATTTTCACTGGGAACAGTCTGCTGGATCAGAACTGAAAGGTAAAAAATCATCATAGCAGCTTTAATGTATTTAACATATATATATTAATATGTACTTGATCTGTCACAAAGAATTTGGACACTTCACAGCAGTGATTTTGATAAGATCGACCTTCCAGGCCCACTTACACAAGACCTCTGCAATAAGAGAGAGGGGGCGGGTGCAGCTGGGTAACGCATTAACAGATCAACCCAAACACTGTCTGTGTGTCTCGTAGCTCTCACTGCTGCCCGGCAAGGCCGCATCGCTCTGCATCATATCCACGCCTGATTTATACCAGCGCTGAGGTGTTAGCACGCTTGTAAATTCTCCCCATGATTGGAAAATGCTGAACAAATGAGACACACGTGCATGCTTAATGAACTGAACAGCTGATGTAACCTGATGGTGAGCAACATCTGCTGGCCTGAGGAGGCCTCACAGGTGCTGGGGAGCGCGTGGCGTCTGCGCGGATGTCTACGTGGATGTGTTCTGTGACATATCGATCATCAGGGATTTATGAAATCGAGATGTGCTGTTAAATCTGAATGCACGACGCTTACCGCAGGGGGTAATGTTTCACTTCTCTGTGTTTAAAGAGTGAAATTTTGTGCAGCTGGGCTGCTGCAGAGAACAGGAACCTTCACAAAAATGTGAAACTTCAAGATGGTGACACTTCCATAAACAGAGGTCCCTGTGAATAATTTGTTTTGGGTTCGAACCCTGAGTGTTTTCACTGTGCTTACCATATAGGGTGTAGACTCTCTGCAGGGCAGCGGAGCATGGCTGGAGCTGCAGAGCGGGGACAGCACTGTTTACACCAGAGCAATCAGGCCAGCAGGACTTTCAGAAGAGTCAGTGGGCTTCTTTTCATAGATTAGCATGCCTGCTGCCCCTCTAGTCCTGACAGCTCCCAGAGTAAAAGAAGCAGATTTCTCAGTGTGAAAGGTGCTGTGTCTCCAAAGCTTACAGAGTCGTGATGCTGCGTATGGAGCCCTCGTCATGAGAGCTGTTTATGTAATCCAACCATTGCTGTCTGCAGGACATTATTGATCTTCAGGGGAACTTAAGAGCAAGTCAAGCCCAGCTGTCAGGCTGCATAAACTAATATATTTGTAATGAGCAGCTCTTCAAATTGCATGACTTGCTTCAAAACACCAGAAATCTTGGTACCGATCCTGGAGGACAAATTGCAGCAGGCGGAATAAAAAAATGAACTGTGTTTGGTCAGAGAGGGGGAGCTTGCAACAGCACACGAGGAGGAGAGAAGAAGAGACGAAGCAAAGCCAGGTCTGACCTAACCATGACTGGGCTGCATGGAGGAGTCTGTTATTAAGATTGAGAGAAGAAATGAAACTCCTCAGGGAGACGTTATGGTAACGTGTCTGTGGAATTTAGCTCTGTTCAGCCAACATCGAGGGCCCTTTAAGGGATACCTTTGACTAATGTACCTGATATTTTTCTTTGCTAGGCACGCGACCAATATCAGAAGAACTATTCCACATTTGTCCTTGAGCTACCCTAAAAACAGACGTCAGCCTTCCCTCTGACGCTGATTGGCTCCACTCGCTGCAGGTTTGTTATGCTGCAATCTGCTACTGCTGTTTTAATGCCAAATATGAGCACTGCAAGAGACTGACCAACAAGTCAAAGCCAGCAGCACCAGAGCTCTGCGTCTTAAGCAAGTCATTGTGCTCTGTTTACCAAATTTAAAGCTGTGTTATTTTTTTGAGAGGTAACAGTATTGTAGATTTGCACAAATAATGATCATTAATGATGAATAATAATGAGCGCGAGCATTGAAAAGCCTCAGGCAGCTGATTTGCATGTTACTCTCCATGTTTTTTACCAGTCTGTACATCTAAATCTGATCATCCAGCATGTTGGCTGCTGTTGGACTGACTTAATGTATATCCACTGTTCAGAAAATGGAAAGTTAGATCACTGCACACTTCTTTATAACTCCATTTTTATGATTATGGTTCAATCTTTGGGTTAGGGGAGCATATCAAGTCATCACAAGTCAAAAGTCCAAGTGATGTCACGAGTTATTGGTGTTAAAGCCAAAGCTGAGTTACTTGAAGTCTGACTTGAGTCCAAACTCAAAAAACACTCAAGCCTAGAAGTTTGATTTTTATTTGTGCAGGTTTTAAATGATCCATCTCAGAGATTTTAGCCTCCAGCTCAGTACAATGGAGATGACCAGAATGTAGTTTGTGGTTCTCGTAACATTAAAAATACAAAATATTTAAGAGTTGGCAAGAGTATTCTTACACTCTTGTATATAGTGTACATATATACAGTTGATTTTATTCCCAGTGTGGAATTAATAAAGTTTTATCTTATCGTATTTTATCTAGATATATCTAAACAAAACAGATGTATATTTTCCAGAATTGACGTCCCCAGTAGTCCGTACACCTTCGTATCTGCACGGTTGGATCATAAGTAAGAACATGTGTCTTTGTGCTGAGTGAAGCAGCCCTTTAACCAGTGTGGATTACAGATGTTTGAGCTCAGCTAGCAGCTAACACACTGAAGTCTTCTCAAGGGCAAACCATCTGTCAGCTTCACATTTATACATTCCTCTTGTAAAATAATGATAGAAATGATGATAAAAGTTCATCATTTGTATTCAGGTGTTCTGTCTGGAACCTCATGCTCGGTGCTGAAGTGCGTGTTTAAGCCTTGTTGTCATTATAACAGCATGCATGATAACACACACACACACACACACACACACACACACACACACACACGTGCGGGTATTGATGTGAGAACGCTGGTCTCAGCCTCGGGGCTGCCTCAGGCTTTGAGGGCCACTTTGTGAAGTTTGATTTAGTGCCTCCCACCTGACCCACGCTGAGGCTGTTAGTCTGTCATGTCAGCCACCAAGCAGACAGTGAACAGTTTAATCAGTCCGGCCCGTCGGTGATCTGATGATCGCGGCGATTCTGGCTCTTTGAATCTCATTCCTTCAGGATGTGATGATACTCAGTCCCTCAGGCTCAGCACTTTCCTCCTCTGGAGGTTCTGCTCTTCTTCTCAGTGTCAGTGTCAGCTGCAGGTTTTTGCAGAGCAGCTTTCATTTCATGCCATATTTCACTATTTTCTTTAACTACACCTCTCCTCCATTCACCTTTCAGCTGCCCCGGGCTGCGAGCGCAATTTCTGCGCACATCTGTGCACATCTGTTTTCTGGATGACAGCTTTCACTGATCAGCTGGGGCTTCCACTGGACCAATCACAGGGAAGGTCTGTATTTTCTCTGATTATTAGTTGAGGGCAGACATCTGGTTGTGTTTAGGAGCGGGTACTTGGACCGGGCTTATTTGGTTTGGTTGCAGTGCAGATTTGAACTCTGGAGGCCTGGCGAGGCGGTCCTCTGCGCAGGATTCTGGATGGAAAAACAAATCTTAACGAAGTCTGGCCTTCCCTCCTGCAACTTGTGCTATGTGACACTTGTGGGCCCTGACAGCAAATAGAGCTGTTTTCATCAGGAAAGTTCAGCAGGACTCAGACTGTGTGCGGTTCAGACACTCGCTGAACGGCTGTCCTCCGTGTTAAAGGTTATGTTTGTGTTTTTGAAAGAATAAATCAGCTTTATGTTGATGGACAGATGGTGCTACCGCACATCCCAGTTCAGACCAGTCTGGATTTGGTTTAAATGGTGAAATCTGATGGATTGAACAACCCAAACATCCCAAAGCTTATTGTGAAGGCAACGTGACTGATAAAGGTATTGATTGAAAAACAATATATCAGTGATATGTTTGCAACTTTTCAACAGCAAGCCCCACAGTCCAATCTTCTAAACAGTCTTTTCAGATATCTTCTTATCAGTCAAGAATCAAACAATAATCTTCCATATATTCTGGCCTCATCAATAAGTGATCCAGTTATGAAAAAGCTTTCATAGAACATGTGAATGAAAGAATGAATGAGTGAAATTTTTATTATTGTGTCATACATACAAGTACGAGACGCTATAACTTCATACAAACCAGAGCCAGCTGCTGCGTATACGTCTTCATAAATCACTGTACACAGAGAGTAAAGTCTAAATAAACAGTCAGTCCTGCTTCATTTTCCAGGCTTTGGAGGCAAAGTGAGCAAACTTCAGCACATGGAAATGAAGCAGCGTTCCAGTTTTTGCTCATCTCACCAGAATATTTCAGCCTGTTTTGAGCCATTTCATGGAAAATTAGCTCTCTTAAATCATCATAATTGGTTCAGTCCAGAAGAAAATGGGACTCACTTTCCACTTCACACGCGTCACTCACACATTCTGCCTCCCTCTCCAGTATTTTTGAACTTACCAGCCTGAATGACCAGAGGAAGGAAACCGGCTCCCTGTAAACCAGACAAACACCTCTGACCTCCAGATAAACAAGGTTTAATGCTTGATACAGGCAAACTTTTGATTGATGTGCGTATGTGTCTTTTATTTGCTGTGTGAGGAGCCTGAACGCCACGCAGCAGCAGGTGGAGGCGGCGTGGGCTGGAAATTCATTTTTGTTTTCAAGATGGTGCCGCAAGAACGCTTTTCTTTGTTTTAGTGTGTTTTTGTGCTTTTTTATGTTCCTTTTTGTATACAATGTATACATAGTTGATTTTATTTTATATTCCTCGTCACTGTCTGTTTGTTCCTTCTTTATTCTTTCTTCTTGCTATTGTTGCCGTCTGAAACATCATTTCCCTTGTTTGTTTCAATTTTTTTCCATTTGCTGTTTCACTGTTAGTGTTTTTCTCTTTTTTATGACTTTAGGAGTAAAACATTTGTTTCAGTTAAGCGTAAAACAATTGGATGTAAGATATTTTCTGGTATTTGTACACAAACATCATGTGGTTTATGAATGCATTTCTCTAATTCTGTGAAAGTCTGACTGGTTTGACAGAAATAAACTCTGACGTTCACATATTTCTGATGGAGATGAAATGTGCTTTTAAACTCAATAACTTTTTGTCGGTCAATTCAAGATGCTGGTTGACAAACTGAGATGCACAGCAGAGGGATTTTGGAGCAGCAAACACTCGAGCAGGCACCGTCTGCAGCCTGGATGTCATCTGTGGAGCAGATGATGTGCTTGTGTTGGCACAAATCCAAATGAGCACTGCACAAGTTCCTTCTACGAAAAATAAACAGCGTCCTTCTCTGTATGAGTTTTAGAGTAATAACAGTCACTCAGGATCGTTAAACAATCAAAGTCCTCTAAAAAAGCCATGAACAAACCGATGGGCTCACTTCCACAGCCAGCTCCTGGATCGATGCGCGAGGCAAACAGCCGAGCATCAACGCAACCAATAACTCATGAGTCTGGATTTTAATGTGTTTATCTGTCATATATGTGAAAAACCGCCTCCCAGGGCGGTTTGAAACACTTCAGGGTTGAGGCCACAAGCTGGTCAAGTATAAATGAATGATGTGTCTGCACGAGCCACGTGCGCTGCTATGCTCCTCCTAAAAAGTTACGACTCCAACCACACCAGCGGAAACATAAACTCCCAACCACCTCCGATGAAAAAGCTATTTTCATAGGAAACTGTCAGGACGATGCAATCAGACTTCTGCTGCGTGAGGACGATGTGGTCAGGTGTGAATGTAAAGTGGATCTGGATGAACGGAGCAGTAAACTTTGCTTTTAATAAGGGGCAAACGGGGAGTTCTTCAGTGAATCACTGGAGGTTTCATCCTTGACTTTCATTGCTGGTGCCTCCACTTGAAAAGCAAGCAGCTTTCTTAGATGAGACAGTTTGTCCACACAGTAAATGCTGGCTCCTTTTTCCCAGTTTGTTTTTGTTTTCAGTTTGGATTTGTGGCTTGGGCAGCGAACCAGTCAGCAAAAACTGAGCGCATGGAGGAATGAGTGTGTTTGCTGTGTGAGTGTCGTGCACGGACACGCATCGTGAACATGTGCACGGTCCAGAAGAAAACGGGTCCGGAGGAAAAACACGTTTACATTAATTGAGTGGGAGATGTTTGTGGTATGAAGCTAGTTATGATTGCACTTTTTCATTATGAGCAGTGTAATTTTAGGCTGCAGAGGGCTTTTTTTCTGCTCTTCCAACTGGAAACACTCTAGTGTTTTCCAGCAATAAGAACGAGGGCCTCAAATGTCTAAAAAAATACACACATGCAGCACCCATGTGCCACAATCAAAACACAGTTTGCAATTCAGCAAAATGAAGGCTGTTTTATGGATTCTGGCAGCAGAGTGAAACGTAGCGTAGTCATATTTTGGTGCAGCATAAGAACCAGCTGTGATGTGAGGCTAAAGTTAGCATGCCTCAGTCAGGGGCTAACGTTTCAGCATGGCTGAAAAAGAATCCCCCAGCAGGGAAGTCAAGCTAAGTGGACCAGATAAGCATTTTTATGCCTTAATATGTTCAACTTGAGGGATATCTCACCAGAGAGAGTTTGAATACTGCATCAGTGTTAGTGTGTGTGAATCTGTGTGAATGATGGGACTCGTTTGGCTCAGAGGAAAACATTAAAGCTCCACTTATAAGCGTTTTTTTCATATTGGCTGGGGTTGAAATGCCAATTAACGACGTGAAATGTGTCGCTTTCAATGATAAACATACACAAAATTTATGGCTCCACCCCTTCAAGCTAGCTTATTTTTCAGTTAATAACTAGCGGGTAAGGTGTGGGCGCTGGAGCATCCCTTCTTTTAGACATACATATAGTTTATCGAACGAATGTTTGGGCTTTTAAAGTGATATTTTCCCTTTTCACTCCAATAAAAAGCAGCTAAAGAGCCAGATATGTTTCTCAGGTGTTGGTGGAGACCAAAGCAGAGCTATAAGGAGAGTGAATATTGGACTCACATCCATCAGGTACCTGAAAAGATGAATGTAAGTGTTGCTCCATGTCTGCAGAACATGTAAACAAACAAATATTTGCTACTACAGTCATGCGTCATTGGTTCTTGCTGCTCTGAGGAAAACAAAAAAATATCCGGTTGTCTCTGCAGCAGCGGCTCAAACAATAATACCACTTGGAAACACTAGGGGGCGTTGAGAGGAGTCTGTTTCCACTGTAAATAGCCCAAACCTCAGCTTCTCTGCTTCATCAGGACTGTGTAGGTGTGGTTTGGTCAGATTTTATTGACTTTGGACTGGCAACATCAGCAAACAGCTCACAGCTGGGATCACATTTTCATTCAAATGCGGCCAAATTGTGATTGGTGCATGGAAGAAAGTGTCATCACGTTTTTCCAGCTGAGCCGCCCACTTCAAACCAGCGAGGAGATCAGTGGACGGCACCAATCCAGAAACCTCTGCGGAGAAACGTGTGCTCGTGTATGAGCCCGTTACTCTGTGAGAAATATATTTTCAGGGTACTTTTTTTGGACCTTTTATTTATCAGATATTTTCCTATGCAGCAGTTCATCTTTTGCATTGATCACTCAACCATGAGAGTCTCACGTCCACCCCAGCTGTGGCAGTGCTTCGACTGTGAGTCATCAAACACTGTCTGTGGGACTTCAACCTCCTGAACCAAGAAGGCCTGAAAAGCTCTTCCCACTTGACATCTCTATAAAGTGATAATATGTGAGATGCTGTGCGCTAAATTACATTACAGTACCACAAGGACTTTATTTCCCGTTTGTTCGAGCCATTGGAAAATTAGTTTGACCATTTTTACGTATGAACAAAGAGGATTTGGGACATTTAGCCCTCTGTGCGGGCTGACAGGCTGCGACACTACAGCAAATCCTTTTTTCATTGCTTAACATAAACACTGTGGAAGACACAGACCTGTTAAACTAATCATCAAGTATTTTGAGGATTGATGAATCAGTTTGAGTCATTATCTTTGTGATTTTTGTGTTGTGGACAAAAAAAAAGAAACACAGATTGATGTTTTTCACCATTTTCTGACATTTTATAGACCAAACAACTAATCGTTAAATTGAGAAAATGATGGACAGATGAATTGATGTTGGAAGTAATTGTTAGTTGCAGCCCTGGTACAAACGTATTTTCATGAATGCCATCAGAGTTTTGCCTCTGATGTGAAGTATGTCCATCAGTTCTTTGAAGGTTTCATGTTTTCACATCCTTTCTGTGAGACTCTGTGAAGCGACCTCAGTCTGTCTCTCCGGCTGCAGCTCATGGCAGGACGTGCTGTTGTGTTCCAGCCACATTACAGTGATGTGCCATGTGACAGGAAGAGGTGCTGTGAGGGTAGGTACACTCAGCCTGTTAATCTGCTCTCATCCTCCTCTGATGTTGGAAAGAGTTCCAAAACATCTCACTTAACTTAATTTGAGTAATGGTGTTTAGGAGGAAAGGCCTGGTCTGAATTAGTCCAGGCTCTCCAGCGTCAGTGTTTGGAGTCCCGTCAGCTAGAAAAAAACAAAAAGCCTCTTTTAATCCAATCCTGTATTTGTCACGGACTATTGTCTGGGGCACAAGCAATCAGTGACTAAATGGATTAGCTGCAGAACACAGAAGACAAACAACAAACTGGTGCTCCAGGTACCCGAAGGGGGAAAGCTGGAAGTGGAAATAATTCCATGACACTCAACATTCTGGCTTGATGAGGTGCATGAACGTTTGTTTAAGACTTCACTAAATTAGTCATCGGTTGGACGAGAGCATCGCAGCATGAGGATGCCTCCGCGAAGGAAGTCTGGGAAAGGAGATGCAGAGGGTCTGCGGACCAGTCAACCTCAACCTGAGCTGGCATCACGAGAGGCCGCTTCACCGTCCGCCCTTGGCCTCCCTTCTTCACAGAGCCTTTCAAATCCAGTCCAAGGCACGCCGCTCGCAGCCGTCTCCAAGGAGCTCTAATCAAAAGCAAAGATGGAGCGAATCCCAACGGGGAGGAGGGAGAGGTGAGGACCCACGCATTGCACTCATTGCAGTGGTCGCCCCCCCCCCCCCGAAAACCTCCAGCCACATGGTCTGTATCAACGTTATGAGCTCACCAGAGACAAGCCATGACTTCACCGCCACGGAGCCAAGCCTAGCACATCATTATTACAGCTCATTGTTCTGAGCCCCACACTGGACCCTCACCCACACCATCCACCAACAAGTCTTGTAAATTATTATGAAAATTTATTGAACATAATGGGTATACAAATATCATGCGTATGTACAGCATATAAAAAGTTTCAAACACCAAGAGAAACGAGGGGCCGATCAAAGTTTACAACAATCAGAAAAAGGCGTCGTGGGGAAGCCAGAACTCTTCATTGTTGGCCGGACTGGAGAAGAAAACTGCAATAAAACCATGAAGGACCCCGAATCATCCAACCGCGGTGCGATCGATAAGCCCGAGTTCAAACACAGAAAACACTCACACACATACCGACACACACACAAAGTACACATTCATAGAAAAAGATGAGGTAGTCCAATGGTTAAAAAATACAATCAATAACAGGATGTATGGATTCGTGCTCTGATTACAGCTGTTCCACCACAATGCTCCTTCTGTCTGACACAGCATCATTATTTCAAACACACTACCTTTGCACACTTATCTACGCTCACGGTCATGTGGGGGAAAGTGGTGGAGCTTTTCCCAGCATGCTCTGGGGCGAGAGGCAGGGAGGAATGTCGTGAACTGCATCGTTAGTGTGAGTGAAAGAATATTCCCAAATTATCCCAAATGAGAAGATTAAATCCAGATCATAACAGCGTGAGGCGAGGGGCCGGGGAGATGATTGCATACGGGAGACGGAGGACTCGCCACAGCCGATAAGAGAAACCTCAAAGCTGCAGGAATGTCAGGAAGCCTGAATCCCACAACGACCGCTGATTATAGGCAGCATTTCCACTGCATGATCGCTCACTCGGCCTGCTCTGCAGCGGGAAACGGGGCTGTTGTTCGCAGTAATGCTGCTTGATCGCAGCGACAGTGGACTACACATCACTGCTGCTCACTTCCTGTATGACTGAGCTCCACCGAACAGAGGTTTCAGCTGGATTTTGGCACGAACACACCTGGAAACAGGCCCGATAAAACAAACAAGTTCTAATGTTGCTCTGAATCCAAGTGGTTCTAATACAACTCAATAAAGAATATTTCTCATGTGTTATTGAAAACAGCCGCGTTTCCAGAACACAGTTGGATTTTCTACACATTCCGTTCTGACCGAGTACACACACGCTTATTACACATCCCACTTTCACTCTGGTTCAACTGCCGCCATCAGTGGTTTCAGTTTTTTCATTATTTGCAGGGATAAACATGGTTGTTGTGACAACAGAAGGACCTAAACATGCTCTCGATCTGGGTTTTGTAACACGACGACGCAGCTTTGAGTTCGTGAGGAACCCACTCGACGTTACAGTCTAAAATTCGAGGCTTCAGCTTCTTCAGTGAAACTTTAAGAGGTTAGAAAACATCTGATTTCTTTACTTCACGTGAAAACATGACAGTTGAGACATTATTTATACATCAGGAATCAATCTGCAACAACTTCAGAAAGTGGGCTGAAGTCTTATTTCCACCCAAATATTAGATGACAAACTATGATAAACAAAACATGGAGGTTTTATTCAATGCACACATGAAGGTAATCTCATGACATGTTTTATGACACGTTCCTCAATAAGCAACTGAAATATAAAAGTTTCAGTTAGTAAACATGCCAATAAAGTTCTTTAATATCAACATCTGGATTGGAAAAGTCTTAAAGTTTTCACTTTCCTAGATCAGTGAAACTGAATGTGACTCATAAGAAGCAAAGCTGAATCATTTCGTATTACAAATCTGAATATTTTCATTTTCACATACGTGTCATAAAACGTGCGACGAGGCGTTTATGAATAAATCCCCCACAAACGTGCGTTATGTATGAGCACATCCACAATTCAATTCACAGTACTTACACACATAGAAGACAATAAATTTCTCTTGGTAAATATATTCCAAAATATAATCTATACACAAATATATATATATATTTATATATATCTATACTCTGTTCCCTCTGTAGAAAGCTTTATACATGTTTACATAAGAAGAAAAGTCAAAAGCTTTGAGATAATATACATTCTGTTTCTCTTGCTATGGTTTACAGGGAGGGCCCACGCAGTCTGACAAAGGCACGGAGGATGAAGAAGGCACTTCAGCACACATTCATATTGTTCTGAGACGGTGGGGCAGCGGCGGCGTTGCAGTTTAAAGAAAACATGAAAATATACGTCCATAACAAAGAGCTTCAGCTGCAGCTTATTCAACACGCTGTCAGTGCCAGGATGAAACAAAAAGATGTGGGATAGAAACAGGCCTTAAACTGTACATTTGGCTTTAAAGTCTGACAAATCCGCTCCTCCTCAGGGTGTCTGAAGGCAGGACCACCAGCTGAATGTGTGAAGACGTACTGAATCGTGAGCTCAATAAGTCATTCATCAAAGGAAAATACCAAATGATGTTTCAGTTTAGAAATGAGGATTTGCTGCTTTTCTCTGTTTTAAACAATATCTTTGGGTTTTTGGTCAGATTTTACCGTTTTCTGACATTTTAAACTGAATAATTAAATGATTAACTGTAAAGGTAATCAACCAATAAATCAATAATGATCATAATAAAACTATGTCAGCTGTAATAAACCATGATTTTTAATTCATGCTCTTTAATTCTACTCTAAGCTGAAGCTGTCATTGAACACTGATTCTTTTTTAACACTTTTGAAATGAGAAGTGGTTTAAACTCACGTCTGTCGAATCCAGAAGCACAAAAAAAAGTTTCACACTCCACCTCGTAACATTTTAGAGTATTTACAATATTCACACAAATATACAGGTCTTAAAGGATAGTTTGGCATTTTGGAAAACCTGACAGCTCTCTGATGTCTGTACGTGGAGCTGGAGCCAGAGGTGATTAGCCTAGCTTAGCATAAAAACTGGAAGCAGGGGATTAACACCAGCCTGACTGTGAGTCTTCATGCTAAGCTAGGCTAATCACCTCCAGTATGAAGCTCGGTGCTTAACGCACAGACATGAGAGAGGGATCAACTTTATCATCTAACTTCTGGATAAAGCACAAATAAATGAATTTGCCAAAATGTTGAACTATTCCATTAAAAACATCTACAACCCCGATTTCCAAAGAGTTATGACGCTGTGAAAAACACAAACAAAAACAGAATAAAATCATTCACTAACAAACTGTGTTGAACTGAAGTGTTCCTGAGTCCAAGTATTAATCTCCTTTATCCAATTGTGTGTTCACAAAGAGGTGACTATCACCTCTTACCAAGGAGCCTGTCTACCTGTGGAAAGTTCCAAACAGGTGTTCGTTGCTCCTGAACCAACGTGTTGCTGCATCAGATTCAGATTATATTTACAAAAATCAATGCAGCTGATGACATTTAACATGTTTTTGTGCTGTTTTCAGGTAAGTTTAGGTCAAAAGGGTTTAGCAAACTGTTTCATCCTGTTTAATTTATGTTCCACACAGCTTTTGGGTAATCAGGGTTGCAGTAAGAGGAAGCCATAATGCCCCTGTGAAGTTCTGTAACATCAACGGAAGTGAGAGTGAAATGCCTTTCTATAACTGCTGTATCGAGATCACTGGTAAAGTATATTTTATCGACCTGCGTATGAATCCATTATGAGGGAAGGAGGAGTGAATTGAGGACATTATAAAATGTGGCTTTTTATCAGCACGTCTTTCACATTTGTCTTTCACATTTTTTGGCGTTTACTCTTCTGTATACATTCAATACCTACACTGTCTCTGAAAAGCCATTATCTCTGTCTGTGTCCAGATGACGACTTGGTTCATACTGCACTTTGTCCACGTGTTCATAGTGGTTGCTTTGCTCCTTTGATACCTTCAGGCCTGCATGTGTTACAGTCCAGCCATCAACACCTCACCTGCCGTCACTGCAGCCTGACTGCTCTCCTCTCTGTCTGAGTCCACCTGCTTGTTACAAAGAGCCTAAATCGCCATTTAAGGTCTGAAGAAAAGGCCGCGCTGGTGTCAGAAAAAAGCAGCAATTGGATTAGAAAGAAACGCCTGCTTTAAACTCACATTTGTTTCTTGTAGTTTTTTTGAACTGGATATGAGGTGAGGCGGCCAAGCTGGTGCTCAGCACTGTTACAGACCAGTAACACCAGGACGGTAGATCTGCCTGCACACACTTCACGTGGCACCAAAGGAATTTACAAGGACCAAAGGTGTTGCTGTGTTTTTAAATCATACTTTTCCCCTTCCTATCAAGTCCCCCAAAACAATTCCTTTCATGGAAGGAGGTCAACAAACCGGCCCCTGTGAACCGCCGGGCTCTTCCGGTGCCGCGGCAGGGCTTTGGCGTCCCGCAGGGCGGCGTCCTGGGCTACGCCGTGCTGCTGCTGGAGCAGGGAGTGCTCTGCGTGCTGCCGATGCTGTGAGCCGCGCTGCTGTTCTCTGAGGCCGGCTGGGACTTCTGGATCTGCTGTGTGCCTGCGGCCTCACCTGGACCAGGTGGAGAGGAGGGAGGAGGGAGGATTGATGTAAGTGACAAAAGGCAGAACATGATAATCGTCATTTGATTAAAGCTACAAGTTGCTGGATTGGATTGTTCCTCTGTGTTTTTTAATCTCCTGCTATTTACTACGACTGCCACCACTTGACACGAACCTTATGCTTAAATGCAAATAAAATCCTTCATCTCTCTGTTTCATACTTAAGTGAAAACAATCGAGCCTTCAGTACAAAGCGTTTGGCGAATGTGCAAAGTAAAGCAAGAAGGCTGGGCTTCATGTGCCCTCGTAACATTTACCATCTTCAGACATAATCTGCCACAGATTCACAGTCCCACCAGCTTTCACCTCAGAGAGAAACAACCGCTCACATCCTATCTGACAGACAATATTTTGAACAAGAAGAGAAGACCTCAGTTATCTGGATTCAATTAGCCTGGTTTAAGTAGATAAAGCAGAGCAAACACAAGACAGGGCCTTCTGACTGGAGCTCCAACCACTGACTGGTTTATTGTTCTATGCCTAAATAAGCATTTCATTTCATAGACTCTCGGGATCCGACGCTTCTAATGAAGGGGCGAATAAAAGTTGTTACATTTGTTTACAGAAAACGTCTCTGACAGACGATGAACAGCTATTGAAACAAAGCCAAGTCTGTGTTTAATTTGAGCTTTTGGCTCAATTACGACTGCAGTCTGTTCCGTGGTTGCTTCCTCGTTTTATTCCTCCCAGAAAAACAGAGAGGACACAATCAAATTTTCTCTTTTGTACAGTTTGGTTTGCATCAACAGTTTACGCTAAAGGTTACGTGTGTGTACGTATGAGTGGCTGCATATATGGCAGGCATATGTGTCCACAGGCGAGCGTGCATCACGCTCCCTCTTTGGGGCCCCTGAGTTCTGTTAATGTTTACCAGAGCAGAGCTGCCAGGGGTCTCTTCCTCAAAGGACCAAGAGCTCTACAAAACAAAGGGACTTGGAACTTCACCTCATCTGTCTGAGGAAATATAAGCTCCCAAGTCCAATATTATCTTTCTAGATAGGACAGATAAAGGCTGCTTTTATGTCACAGAATCAAACTGTGTGTGAAAACTCTGTAAGCAGTCGATGCAGCAGATGGCTGCCGGGACGAGGAATCGCAGAGGCGCAATCTCAGTATCTCTTGGCATGTTCAACACTCCAAACTTACAACATCATAAACAAAGTGTCAAAGGATACGACACAGAAAACTTATTTGAAGATATTTGACCTTTTAGCTTGCTAACATTTGCTAATTAGCACTAAACTACAGCCCGGGCTGATGGGAATGGCATCAGTCTTGCAGGTATTTGGCCATAAATCAAAGCAGGAGATGACTTCCAGTTTTGAGCTGATGATGGAGTTGGATTAAGAGTGAAGTTATTGCAATCCATCCAAAGCGGAACATGATTGTTTGCATGAAATTTCACGGCAATCCATCCAACAGATTTTACTCAAAGCTACAAATGCAGATGTCATGGTGGTGCTACATGAAAGGCAGAGGATCACTAAAGTCATTATATTCATGCAAACTGGAAGATGGATATCTGTGAATAATGTTACGCCAATCCATCCAGCAGTCGGTGAGATATTTCAGTCTGAAGATGGAGGACCGACCAATCAAAACTGATCCTTCGTAGCTGCTACGTGGCTAAAACAAGGAACCTGGCATGTAGTTTTCTCTCTGCAGATATCTTATCTCACTATTGTGCCGTGCGATCAGCAGTATTTTCTAGTCTTGCAGCAAATGTTTGGATTTCAGAGAATATAACGTGTGAAATCTCCCTGCGTGTGAGCCTGTTTTTACAATTGGTTTGAATTTTTCATCCCTGTGTTATTGCACAAATTGAGCAGAGGTGGGGAGCAGATCTGCTGGCAGACGTGACTGCAGCGCTGGCAGAATGCAGGCCTATTGTATGTGCCAAGACAATGAGCAAAATGTCAAATAATACAATGCGGGGGGCTTTTTACAGCATTTATACTTCTACTCGCCTTATAAGGAATCAAACTGTAATGGAGACAAAAAAAAAACAAACATAATGACAGCGAGTATATCTTCAAAAAGGGATTCTTTCTCAAGAGCCGGCACATTGTCCTCAGACCCTGAGGGGATACACTCAAATCTGTTTTCATGTTTCTTCACTGTGCACTAGTTTAAAATACTCTGAAGTGATATTTTTGGTGGTTGTTTTGGGGGATCTACATTCTTGGGGTTTACATGGAACTGCCAATATTGCCATGTAAGGTCATTTCAGCTGAGAGCTTAACACGCTCAGCGAGGCCTATTTTAACAACATCAACTGGAACATGTCTCTATGAGTGCTTCCATAGCTCCTCGCCTGACACCTGTTTCTCTATGCATGTTCACTTTTGACCTCTGACTGTGGAAAACCAGCTAGTTACAGGTCACATGTCTCTTAGTCACTCCAGAAAAGCCATGGAGCTTAAAGAAAGTGGCTTCCTGAAGAAAAGCCAATACCAATATTGTGATAAAGATAAGGGCACTAAAATCTGACAGCTGATCTTTTCTTCTAAATGAAATCCTGTTCGGTAAACACTTGTGACTCAGCATGACTGGAACTTTAAACAGTGTGCAACAGCCCTGACAAGTGTCCGCATCTTTGCTTTCACTGACTCGATGGCTTCGCGCCGTCCAACTGTGAGCTTCTTCCAAGCCGTAAACTCAGTGCAAACTTAAACACTCACATTGTTGTATTTTCTGAAAGCCCCGGCTTCGAAACTCAAACATCCTGGCCCCGTTTATGAAAGGCATCCACGGAGAACAGATCAGCCGCGGGGCAACAGGTCAACAGCATGGTGGATCACCATTCAAGCAGCCAGGCCAACGAGAACAGGGCAGCTCTATGCAATGGCGAGCCGAGAGGGCTGCAGGGAGCGCACTTCCTCCCAGGGGTCAGCCGGGGTCGGCAGGCCGGGGACGATGGGGAAGGTCTTGGCATCTAATGGACAGATTGTGTGTCTTTTCCTGTGAGTGCCGCTAAACCCAACAAGGGGAATTTCCAACTTGTCTCCAGCCATTGTACTGAGAATATTCGCTGACCACCCCGCAGCCCCCAAAACATTCAAAGGCAGGAAAGAGAAGAGCTCTTGCTGCTGACCAACAGGATATATTTACAGTAGAGGAGTCAATATGTTATTGTGAACTGGCCTCTGTCAGCGGCAGGATGTTTGGCAATCCCAGCGGCACATTTCTGGCACCGAAACACTCAGACATTCCTTTGCATCTTATCTTTTCATTAATGTAGAGAGGTGGGCCGGGGCCGTGGAGCAGCAGGTGAAGGACCTACCTGTGTGTGAGTAGATGAACCACAGGGCTCCGGTCAACAGAGCCCCAATCACAAAGGCTGCAAAGGCGATTCCCACCACTGTCGGAGTGTCCAGCATGTACAACGTCTCTGCGAAACAGAACAGCACAACGTTCAGATGTGTTGACAACATGGAGATGATCAGCATATTTTCATAGTAACACAAGTTTCATTGGAGTTAAGTTTTGGGGCATTTTACGGCAGCTGAAAGTGGAGGAATGACAGGAAATGAGGATAAAGACAGATTGGGAATAAGTCAGACTTTTCATAATGTCGCTTTTTATTTCATGATGTCCCTTTTCCATTTAACATCGGAAGCCCCCAACGAAAGCAAGCATGCATATTTCCCAAAATGTTGAACAATTCCTTTAGGCGAGCAAGCTCTGCAACTAAATTTAGCCAATTAGCTTCTATTAGCTAAAGCAACAACAGTGCTAACCTCAACCTGCTTGAGGCTGCTGCTGTAAATAACAGACATGTTGTTTAAGGTTAACATGGCAGCACGTCACTCGCCTGCTAACGAGCCACGCTGTGCCGTGAGCTTGGATTATTATCCAGCATTAAAGTTAATTCAGCACTGTTGAGCTAGCTACCTGCCAGCTAGTTAGCCGGCTGGATGTTGGGGGCATGTGATTGGCTGACAGATGCAACGGCAGGACCTCCCTCATGAGAAGTGACTTGAAAAATGTGACCTTATATGATTATGTATTTTCATAAATATATATATATATATACACAAACACAATGCTGAACACTCTGTGGCTCCATAAAATGTACATTCACAGACACAATTAGAAAGAGGAGGAGTGAGAAAATTCTAAAAACTCTGTAAAACAACTTACTCTCAGGAGGATCCTCTGGGATTTCAGGTGCTGCACCTGCAAAAAAAAGAAGCAAATTTAATGTATGTTAACCATCATATACACTGATGCACAGTATACATTATGAATTTTAATTATTCAGAAACAACCCAGGACATACTGTGAGCCAGCCTGTCAGCCACAGGCCAGAGGACCAGCAGATTGCTGATATTACTCTGTGCTGATAAGCCGTCCTCTGAGGAATGTGATACAGAAACCTGAAGCAGGAAAGCGCCGAGAGGAGCAGCTCTTCTGTGAGCTGACGGCGCCCTAAAGGATGAACCTACTCACTTCGAGCAGTTCTGCTTACCCATTTATTTCCAGCCATCTGGAAGCCTTTCAAAAGTGAACTTAGTTGTAATGATGTCTTAACAAACAACACAAAGGCGCTTGTGTACGGGCGAACTCAAGAGGCGAGCCTGGTACATGTCCAAGACTCCGGCACAATGGCTGCTATTCTTGGAAAGAACACCTTTGAGTTATCATCTCGCATAATGGATGATGACAGGTCATCAGAGAGGACTTTAATTTCAGAGGGGACGATGGCCAGAGGACGTCCTCTCTGCCGCCCTTCACCCCTATCCCATCACTCCTGCGTTATCGGTCCCATGTGACTTGTTATGCTAAGAATGCAGAGAGTGGCCGTGAATGCTTTCGGGCCTGCGGGCAGAAGAGAGAGGAAGAGCGCGCTAAACATGGCCGGGAAGACAGTGGTGTGCACTGTTTTCCTGTAAACTTCACTCAAAGATTAGGTTTCTCATTTATCAAGCTGAAAACTCAGGGCACCTTTTCACACGACGCCTTGATGTCTGCGGGGAGCTGCTCTGCTGGACGTCTGTCCGATCTGGACTTCAGTTCAGTATTCAGTTCAGAAGTTAAACTCATGCCTTGCGTTTGCAGCTTTCGGCTGTTAGCAGAGTTGGGACCGTTCTCATATCTCTGTGAACGTCATTTGTTTATGTAAGCTTGCTTGCTATGGAATGAGAGCACACCCCTGTGTAATCACATGTTTTTGTTCAACTCTGACCTCTCCTGCAGAAACCGCTCATGGCCTCTGCAAGACTCCCGACGCTCCACAGCCCAGAGCTTGTTAGCAATAAGCTTGGGTCCATTCGGCCAATCAGGGCCACATACAGCTGATGACATACGGAGGTTTTAAGCAGTGACACAGCTTTCTCAGGATGAATCAAAAAAAACTCACAGATTTTTGATAATTGATGAAAATAATGTGAATTGAGGAAGACTTATACTTCTTTAACAGCCACAATCTGCTGAGGCATGAATCCAAATTCACCTACAGGCACAGACATCCTTTTATTCAGCTCTACAATGACAGGTTGTGAGTCTTATGGTAATTTTAATAATAAAGTAAGCTGCCTGACATCAGCGGCCGATGTGAAGGACAAAAGGACCTCATTCAGCAGGTTTTAAGGTGACGCATCATCACAGGTATCAAGACTGTCCAAGTTAAAATATACTACAATAATATTAAAGCAGATAACATCTCATTCATTGTAGTGTAAATAATACAAACTATCTTCTTCTTATGCTTCTTGTACTGGTGAAATGATATAATCTCTGCCAGCCTCTCAAATAAGTGATACTTTTTCAACTTTTCCTGAGTGTTACCAGATCCATAAAAAAGGGTGAAAATTTATTGATGTTGTGAAGCCGTAAATCCACTTTTGATGGCAGAGCTTTGAGGCTGTTATGTTTTTCCATGCACCAAGTTGGCTACAAGTGGCCCTCTTTGATTTGTAGATCAAGTTCAGCTCTTTGGGATGCTGTCCAGTGCACAACTGTGGCCCTTGAAAAGGCTGCTTGTTTTGTTTACCATCCCAGCATAAGAGATGCCTTTGTGTTATAAAACACCGCCTTTGAAATTGAGGCTTTTTTTTTCAGTGTTTATTGCATATCTGTGTTTACCTAATCTGCTCCATGGAAAATAAACCCGCTGCTCTGGCACAGCGGTGTGGGCAGTGCATGCCGCTGCCTACTCTGACCTAGCTTAGCTCACTCACTCAGTACTGCAGATTTCAGAGTTCACAATATCTCCAGCAGCTTCTTTTACATTAATAGTGGAACTTCTGAGCCAGAAAGTGACCGCATCTATATCCCTCCACCCAGCACTGAGCCACGACGTCCAATTAAAACGTACAGGAATGAATCCGCCCACTTCTGTCCAGCACAGCTCACACTAGAGCCCGACCTATTTTTCAGGCCAATACCCACAGCCGTATTTGAGTTTTCTTCTTCTTTTCAATTTAAAAACAAAGTTTCTAACATAACACTGGCTTCTGCCTCCTGGTAGGGCAGGTGTTTAGCCCCACAGTTGTTCTCATTACCAGCTGTGTATGTTATAGTTGGGAGGCATATCAAGATTCACCTGGTCTCCCCCATTTCAGAGATCCCGGAGCTGCTGTCAGTGCCTTCTGGTTTAAATTACTGCAAACATTCAGTATCTTCGTCATTTCTCTTCTGCAATTTCATGCCACTCGTCAGCTTCATATAAACTGATACAGTACATCCACAATAAGCTTGAGTCAGCCAGTATCAGCCACGCTGATGTATCAGTCGGGCTCTGGCTCAGGCTGATTAAATTAATGTGATTACACCTTAAACTCATGAGTCAGTACGGCTGACTCAAACTGACCACGGCGTGTTGATGTCATTGCTCGGGGGGATGCTGATTTGAAAAGCTCTGGCAGCCCACCAGAGATTGGGCACTCATGATATCACCCTGTCTCAGCTGAAGTCATAATTAGTAAAATGTGACGGTGGTTACCTCAGTGCCCCCCCCCCCACCACCACCACCACCAGAGGCGACTGACTATACAAGTTGATGATGGAGGGGCCTTTAGGCTCTGACTGGACTCCCAAAGCCAACAAGAAGACCACCACTCCCCTCACACACACACACTCCTCCCTTCTCTAGTGGAAAGGGGAGGCCACAGTGAAGGTCCTAAGTGAAAACAACTGGAGCTTGGTTCTGTATGACTCCTCTTTTTCCACCTCTCCCTCAGCATGAGCTGGTCCAGAGGAGCCGAACTGGGCCTCAGCGTTAGCATACTCCCCTTTTTTACTGCACTCAACCACATGCTAGTATGTACACACACCCCAAAACACACTCTTGTGTACAGACATTAATGTAAACAGGCACACGCACGCACACACGCATACACAGTCACACAATACGCACACACACCGCAGTTAATGATGACCAGATGTGGGGGAGTGATGTGCAGCGTTTGTGGTTTGTGTAGTGCAGGACTGAGCTTTCTCTGGCTCCTTCGCCCTCGGACCGACTTCTCTCTTTACTCCAGCGTCCTTATCACACTTTATACTCAAAACAATGGAAATCAGAACTTAATTCACAAAGTGTGGCGCTGATAAAACATGGGCGAGAGAGCCACATGCATCTTATTCACAGAGAACTCATGGCACAGAAAAGTGTAAGTAGGTGTAAAATATGTTGTTTTTTCCTTTTCACTAACCTGTTATTTCTGGTTGACCGAATCCATCCACCACAACCAGCGGCTTGGTCGACATCTTGGTGTTCAGCATCATCACCATGATTTTGTCCGCATTGAGAGAATCGCAGGTCTCGTTGGGCTGTAAGCACTGTGTGGACAACATTTGAGAAAGAATGAATTTAACGTGAAGAAATCCTACGAAAAACAAACCTCTCTGAAAGGCATTTATTCTCTGCAACTTTCTGCAGAAAAAAAAAAAGTTTTATTAAAACAAAAATTCCCATTTCTCAAGCTCAAGTAAATGCATTCTGTCACACATGACCGGCAGCTTAAACTTGGCAATCAAACAAACGACAAACTCATGAGTCGCAGATCGTTATCAGAATGTAACAATTAGCTTCAATGTCACACGTCAGCCTCGGGCCGCTACGCTATCGCCACTTTTTTCATGTGAGAAGGTCACAAAAGTGGAGGAAAGTGCTTGGAGGAGATTGTATGAGTTGGAGAGAAAACCCAGTAAGAGAAAAATGAAAATAATGGCTAAGATGGATTCTATTCTGCAGCTGGATACTTGGCAAACTTTACATCGATTCATGTTTCCTGCTAAGCTTTGGGTGCAGACCTGATGCTGAATGGCTCAGGTCAGCCAGAGTAAAGATGGTGCACTACCACGCCGAGCGAAGTCCTCGGAAAAGACCTTGATGGCTTCATTAAACATGCAAAGGCTAACAATAATTTGGAGAAGGCTGCACTGCGTACCGACAGCAGCTGTTGGTTGCTCTGAGGCCTCTTGGAGCACAGCGACATCTCACAGTGCAGGAAAAGCAGGGACATGTTGAACTTTGAGTTGAAGGTGAAGCTGAAACTTTTCTTCTCCGCCTGTGTGTGAGGGACAGGGAAGTCCCTCTGAGAATAGTACTTGACGGAGTCGTCGGTGGGGCAGATCATCTGGATGAGAGTGTAGTCTGAGGGCATGCTGGGGTTGGAGTTGGGAGAAATTGAGCATGACATGATGGTGAACCCCAGTTCCGGATCTGATGCGGTTGATGTGACCTGAAGCACATGAGAGAGAAGAAAAGCACATTTATTCTTAAAATATGTGGATCATTTGTCATGATCAGCCTCAAGCAAGCCTTTACCCTTCAGTCCAGAGCGAAACAACCAGCGTAAAAGACAGTCTTTAATGGAGGAAATCAACATTTTGGGAAATGCAAACATACATTACATTTGCTCTGTTACTGAGAGTGGGATGATAAGATTGATACCACTCAAATATCTGAGGGCTGTCTCTCTGAGATTAGTATTTACTGCAGGAACATATAGTGTGAGCCAGTCCAGAGAGCAGCTGTTAGACGTACAGGAGTGAGCATGAATAAAAAGGTGTTAGTATTCCTTCATGGATGAATAAAGTGCTGATCTGGCCTGACATAGAGGGAGGGTCTGCACACCTTCTGATTCGAGACACAAAGATGGCTGCCATATGGGCTGTCAGTACTAAATCTAAGAGCTGAGTGATCGACAGCATCAAGATGTTTAAAGTTAGAGACAGAAGCGTGTCGATAAATAACATCGCCGTAGTCCAACACGAAGAGAAAGGTCACTTCCACAACCCTTTTCCTGTGGTGAGATGGGAAACAGGACCTGCTCCTGTACAAAAAACACGCTGCATCCTCGATTTACAGCTTAGGTTGTTTATATGGGTTTTAAAAGGAAATGTAAAGTACAGATCTGAGGATGACTGTCAATTTCGTTAGCTCTTTAAAAATCCAAAATGTATACTTGTATGATTAAGTCTTTCAGCTCCTTGTGTTGGTTTTATGGCCACGACTTTAACATTTAGTTAACTCATTGAAAGCCAAAAAAACTTGATGAAGCCACTGTGTGCTACCTGTCCAGCAGCAAACAGCAGACAGACACAGTTGGAGACTAACTGGGGAACACAGCGGAGCATTTAGCAGCTAAAGAGCCAGATGTTTCCCTCAAGAGCTGGTGGAGACCAAAACAGAGCTAAAAGGAGGCTGAATACTGGACTTCATCAGGTGGACACAAAATGACTACGCTAATGTGCAACAAATCTTGTCAGCTGTTTCTGTTCCATATATCTTTCCACCCATGAGGCAGTCTCTTGAGTTATTGTTCCCCTCTTTCCTCGTGTTGGATTGTCAGTGATGGTATCCTCATCGGAAAGGTCTTCCACGCAGATACACAGAAAACTCTTTGTGACCATCTGGCCCTGTGTCCACACTGTCAGCGAAGCGTCTCCCGCTGATATCATCATAAATCATCTTTTCAAAGGAATCAATGTGTGAGTCCTTGCCATCTATTACATGACCTCCATAATTACTGTTGCGAAACAGACAGACAGGATTTTGAGCCAGACAGACAGGATACACAGACATGAAGTGAGGAGATACAAAGTGGACACGAGGGGTGAAAGTGAGTGTTAGCATTTTAGCCCCAACTAGACAAAATACAAATTGACCTTGTGGATGCCACACTAAGAGATCAAAGCAGGAAGAGCTCACGTCCCAGACAGAGAGTAAACAGAGCGCAGCTTTCCTACTAAAGTCTTAATTTAGGACACAAGCTGCATGAGACAACATCGAAACAAGAGGTAACGCATTGCAAATACAAAGCATACCTCCACAAAGACTTGCTGGTTTTGTGAGACAGTGAAGAAGGCCTGGCGTGAAGGGTCGATGGACGACAGCGTGTTGTACAGCTCCATGTTAAACGTCATGTTTTTGAACGGCTGCCTCCCGGGTGCTGGTACGATCCTGGGAAGTGTTTCTGAGGTCTCCTGGTTCTTTCGGTACGTGCAGTTGAACTAGGAGGAGAAATAAGACAAAGCCAACACAAACATCAGCAGGGATCTGACATCAGATTCCACTGCAAAACACCCTCACCCTACATGACTGCGTCTGACCACATTAGGATGGACCAGAAAATAGGGAAGGAATATAAGAAATACTGTATAAACTAGAACAATAAGTGGGAGACGAGGAATGGATGAGACAAAGGAAAATAAGTCAGTCGAGGGAAGAAGATGGAGAAACTTTAAAATGGAAAATGTCAGGTCAAGTTCATAAAACAGACATCATGGAAAGACAGAGAGCCAGATGAGTCTTAACTAGCACCAAGGGACTCTGGGAAATGGAGTTTCTTCCAAATCTGCATGATTTACGCGCAGATCTAGATGATCAGTGGTCTTGACTTGCAGACTTTCGCCCTGCAGTGGAGTGCAGCTCTCGCAAAGACAGAACCACAGTGATTCCACTGTCTTACCATGATGACGGACTGGTGCTCCGCAGGCTCCGTGAATGTCCTCTCCAGCTCCACGGGGTCCCTTGGGAACACCAGGTCTCCGGATTCCAGATCATCATAATCCAGCGGCCCACCGCTCCCATCCTTAGTCTCAGCATGACTTATCAAAACCTGCAATCCACAGAGGAGCCCATTACTCGCGAAACCGAAGCCACATCAGTCAGGAGGTGAAAGGAAAACTTTTACAAAATCATTTTTTTGAAGTTGTGAGCAGTATTGCTTAATTCAGGGTGTTCTGTAAGACAAAGACATGGAGATTCGAATCTTTGAGAGGGGTCGCCAAAACATTCTGCAACCATGGAGTTGGATTTAAAATGTGGGAATGTCCTGTGGCTTCCGCAGCGGGACTCACCCTGGACAAAAACCATAAAACATACTTTTAATTTCTCAGCAGAGCAGAGGAATGTCAGGGGTCTGACATGAGTGCACGCTGCTTTAAGAAAACTCTGATTTAATGAGGTGAGAGGACAATCTCAATGACACTAACAGTGTTTTTCCTAAGTCTGCACCAAACGTTAGCTGACCTGCTGTCGGTGCCACAGATGAATTAAATCAACATGTCGCAGGACAGAAGAAACAACAGCCGCAGCAGATCATCTTTGAAGTGCAGGGCAAACACAATGAAGATGTAAGTCTTTTAACTGGAGGTCAAAGGTTATCCCTGCACCCAAATGCTGACACAAAAGACAACCTTGGACGTGCGCCCGGGTTTTTTAATCTGCACTGGACAGAAAATGTGCCGTTCCAAAGTTCCTCCACAAAAGATTTCTAAAGATTGGGGAGGAAGTGATTCATCCTTGCTTGTTAGAACAAACACACTGAATGAATGCATTCCATAATAATGAAGATAAGTGGGGATGTCAGATGTGAATGCTGAGTCCCATTAAAGCCCTCAAGTGTTCACTTTTCCATAAAATTTTTTTAAAGAGGAACAGAAAATTGATTCCGTCTCATTTTTTGTGTTACGAAATATAAGCCGTAACAAAGCAGCTGCTGCTTTCCTGCATATTTTCATATTTTCTAATGATCCAAAAAGAGAAAGATTTGTGGAAACAGTGATAAAGCTTCAAGTTTCTGATTGGGCGTTTCCCATCACTGACATCTGATAAGCGCCATTGCCAGAAACCTCACGACAACAGGTAGTCCTGGAAGCTCAGCACTCCATACGCTGCTCAGCAGTTCAACCATGACGCGGAATAATAACATACATTATCACACAGTAACGTACAGTGTCACGGTTTAAAAATCATCTCATCTCAGTTTAATTTTAAAAACAACTTCTTTGGCCAAGTTTCATGGTTCAGGTTGAGCAGCTTTATTGGCATGACTGGTTTTAAGTAAAATGTAATAATAGGTACGGTACTCACAGAGTTGATGTAGAGGGCCATTGGGCTCCCCTGCATGGGATATACGGTGGTCTGACAGCCGGTCAGAGGAGTTTCCAGTGTGTAGTGGGTGGCATTGACTGTTGCTCTGCACGCTGGGTCTTGGAGCGTCAGGTTGGCATGAGCGAACCCATTCGCCTGAGGAAACATCACAAAATGGCAACGCTGGATGAAGATGCAAAAAAACATTTCTTTATTAACTCATTTTCAGACTTGTAAAAGAGAAAAAAAAGAGCCAAAAAGTCAAAGCTGTGTGAAAGACTTCGAGTTCTCAGGAATAAACAAATCCCACAAGGTGGTCTCGCTCCAGCTCCAGCTTCTCCTAATTACAGTCGATGCCAGTTTCCATTCTGTGATGTGGGCTGACTGCGCTGTCGCTGTGTTCACACGCCAAATGTTGGAAACCGTCCTGTTTGCCTCAATGTCAGCCTGTGTATAACAGGAACGCTGGCATTTAAATAAAGAGCAATAGAGTAATGACAACATTTCTTACAGCACTCACAAGCTCTTCTTTTGATTTTACTTTTGTAGGACTGAAGCTAACGTTGACGAGGTTGTCTTTACGTATACGTAGCGTAGCCGGGCAAGACTGATCTCTACAGCTGAAGGACGCGTTTCAGACATCAACAGCCTGTCAACACGGACGTTTATGTTGGCCTTTTCTAACCCGAGTGATTGATCCAGACGCTGGCATTCTCTTTGGGTGTCCTCCAAGTTTGCTGTTCTTTGTTCTTCTTGTCACAGTTTGTCACTTGAAGTCCGTGTCGCAAGAGCAGAGACGTAAAAACAAAAAAGCACATCTGACCGAGCAGACCATGAAATGGTTTTCAGATGTGTGACTTGAATCACATGTGAGATCACTGATGACACTGGCTAAAGTCTGGACAGGAAACAAATCACTTGATTGGTTTTTGCTGTTCAGACTTGTGAGCAAAGTATTACAAAAGTACCAAAAATGAGCATTCCTGAAAAATGAAAATGAATACATGTACAGCTTTGGTAGTAAATAAACTGAAAAACTGAAATATGTTGTTGTTTTGTGTCTCTGTTTTGCTTTGTGACACAGAATCAGACTACAGTAATCAAATATGTGTTTCCATGCTGGACACAGTCATGACATCCACTCACTTGCAGGCTCTCTTTGGTGATGCTGACCACCATCCTCGTGTCCTCACACTGCACGCTGAGGCCAACGCTCAGAACACCCTGCTGCTCCTCGGGCTCGCCGTTCTCCCAGGGCCGCTCGTCGAGGGCGGAGGGCAGAGGCAGGGCGGGAGGGAAGGGAAAGGGCAGGCTGGAGCGTCGGGAAGCAGCTCCGGGTCCTGGATGAGGACTGGAATCACGCAGGATGGACAGCTCTGGAGGAAACATGCTCTCCAGAGGATCCACCACATCTGGAAGTCACACATGGTCAGAAGCTCACGAGGCTGATTTTACAGGCAGGGAAATTACACAGGACTACAACTATAAAACCAGTTCACAATTTCACGCTACTTTCTCTACAAGGACTGTGAAATGTGCAATATTAGTCATGTAAAAACTGCAGCAGCTGCTAAAATGTACGTCTTGTGCACAAAGTTTTAGCTAGAATTTACCTGAACACACCATTTCGCTCTCTGCTCCAGTATAACTCAAACCGAGTGGAGAATTCAGAGGATGTTTCTTCAGCTTACCTGGCTCTCTGAGGCGGATATTGAAGTGGTTAGCCACAGGAGTGCTGGTGTAAGATGTGACGGGACTGAAGCCATGCTCCCCTGCCCACTTGATCAAGGCTTGAGACCCCGATGGCAAGTGCTCCTTAGGGGACGTTGACACCTGCATCAGTCTCTCCATATTTGAGCTAACGCTCACGGTATCAGAGGCCTGTGGAAAAGCAAGCAGATGTCTAACTAATCTTGTCTTGTTTTCCATCAAAAGCAACAAATGATCATTTCTAATAAAACCCACAGATTAAATTAAGCTCCCTTAATCTTCTGAACTGGGTGACATGATTTACTGTTCAAATATTACAAAGATATTCAGCTTCATGTACAGTCCTGCACTCATTCTGTGTCAAGAGTGAATCATGGGTATAAGTGTGAGGTCATGGGCGTGTCACGGCTCAATCCATGCTGAGAAACCAACACGTTCGTTTGCTCTTAAAACTCGTGTCCTGCCCTGCAGCATACCCTCCCTGTGAGGGGGGAATGATTCTTTCTCACAGCCATTTCCCACACGTTCACGTCTCTTGAGCAACACCGAGGAGAACCCTCTCTCTGACAGGGTTTTACGAGGCTATCATATCGCATACATAGTTGACACGCTCCCAAACGCTGGTTGCACAAGCACAGCATCCTGTGTACCGCTGTTGTCAAATAAAAGTCAAAATGTCAGCTACGTGGGAACAAAAAAAGGGCCTCGTGTTTAGAAGGACCATCCGTCTGTGGCTTAATGAGAACGTGAGGCAGCACTTGCAAGTAGTTTTGTCAGGCTCACATTTGGTGTGAACACAAACAGGAAACACACATTCACCCATTTCAAAGCCAAATTTCATGACAATCTTTAAAAATAGGTTAATCAAATAAAAAGTCAGCCTCATGGTGGCGCTAGAAGAAAAGTCAGTGGATCACCAGAGTCAACAGGATACATCACCTGAGGACCATGAACGTGCAAAATCTTCTGTTTATGTTTAGATATTTCAGCCTGGACCAGGAATACAGGCATTACCATCCACTAATTTTAATCTTTTAATCATCTTGCATGGCTATACATTATCTCCATCCTTATCCAAACTGCTTTACTGTGCGCGTGTGAAGCATTACCATCCATCTGTGCCGCTCTGTGAGCACCACAGGCTGTGACCTGGCATTACACTCACACAACCTGACTTACTTACTGTACAGCGATGACCAGGCAGCTGTACAAACACACCGCGCCTGGCAGAAGTGCAGTGTCATGGCTGCAGCAGCCCTGCAGGAGTATCAGCGTTACAGGCTGAGGAAACACAGAACCCCCTGCACACCTCCAGTGCAAACAGCACAGGGCTAACGGCAGAGAGGTGCACATGAGACAACAGCAGACCGGCCAACATCAAGCGTCAGCCCAGCAGTGGATACAGATGAATTACTTCAGGAAATGTAAAATATTGGTGAGTTTCTTTCAGTTTGACTGCAGTGAGTTTTTTGTTCTAAAAACAGGGTTTAAAATTCCAACCCCGGAGCGATTACAGAGGTTGGACAACTGCCAGTTCTCCATCAACATGATGTACAGTTAAACCACTCTTCCAAAGTGTTCATACTCTAGGTGTCATATTCTCAGACATCCTGAGAGACTTGAGGAACATTAACGAAGATTTAATATCAAAACTGTATATTCCTACTCAGCACTGATATGTATTAAACCGCATCTCTCAGTAAAGGGCACTCTGATATATTGCAGTAATTAGCCAGTGTTTGTCTTCTGTGTGTGCTGAGGAGGTCCTAACAGCTCGCTGCTTAACAAAGCGCCTGAAGCAAAGCGCTGCTCATAATTCACATTCTGACTGATGGCAAGCGGCTCAGGCTCTATGTGAAAATACGTGATGCCCCCACCGCTCCCGGCCTCGGATCTCCGAATGTGATGACAATCCCCGGAGCTGCCGCGATGAAATTTCACAGTTCCTCCTAACCTGTGATCCCCAGCCTCTCCTGCAGCGGGGACCAGGCACCAATTCAACACACACTCGGGTGTGACAAAATCTTTGGTCGGCGGTGCAAAGTGATGACATTTCTGTCTGCGACATGACTTGAGAGCCACTACAATGTGTGATAAGACTAAATAAAACCTCAGCGGTGAAGACTGGAAATGAAAAAAAAGATGCTCCTGGATGAAAAGCTTTTATCTGCTGTCACGCTGCTAGCTTACCACGACGTGCAGCTTGCCAATCACATCGTGGGCCTTGATGACCCAGTTGACAGACTTGGCGCACTTGAGCAGCAACACGACGTCACGATGCAGCGGGGCATCGTCCTCCAGAGGCCGCAGTTCCACGATGACATCCACCTGGAAAGCACTGCAGAAAAGGAGGGAGAAGAAGAATTTTGGACAGTTAGGCCGGCTTACTGTTATCATGCCCTCTGTGTCTGGCCAACTAATTAAAAAGCTGGATGCGTTCCCAGAAAAAAGCAGACATATGCACGACAGACCAGATAGCAGCAGAGTGAGATACAGCACAGCTACCAACACATTCCCAGATCTGAGGCCTTTTGGGTGCATAGAACGATCACTCCACTGGGGGAGTGATGAGATTATCTGGCAACCTGGACTGTGAGTCCCAGTTTTGAAATATCTTTCTCAAAAGAACACCACTAAGTGAACAGTACCCCCCGCCTGCATGGAAGTTTCCATCCAAAACAAACTCTGCAGAGATTAGTGAGAAAATCTTGACCTCAAAAATAAACTATGACAACATGTTTTCTTGGCTTTGGCTGCTTTGGCTGCTCACCTGCTGGAGTTGGGGGCTTGGAGCTCGATGATGTGGACTTCTCGGTCTTTGTCGGGTCCAGACAGGACGCAACCCTTTGATGTCTGGGGCTCCACGTAGCCGCCCAGGTAGTTCAGAGACAGGAACTTGGTATCAATCTTGCAGGTGTCAGAAAACACTGGATCTGAAAGCGGAGAGATGTTTATGTTAGTCTTCAGGGGGTTCTGCGAGGCTATTTTGAGGCCCTAAATGAGAAATACGGCTTTTTGTTACCCCTCCGCCGCAGGGGGGTTGGAGCACAAGGTCAGCTACAGAACAGCACCCCCTGTTTCTGGGAGGAATTCAATGACCTCCTCACAGAGACTTCAGTCGGGTGGATGTTTGCTTTGACCGAGGCGTTCCAGCTGAACAACAGTTTCCCTGCTCAGCCCTGCAGCTGGTACTCCCATTGTCTCAGCACCACCAAGGCCAAGTCCTGTTGGATGAGGTTGGGTGTGCTCTGGTTGGCACGATCAGTCTTCTGATCAACAGGGAAATTTCTCTTTTGGTTTGACGTGGGAAAGCTAAGCCAGGGGTTTTATCAGAATTTCACTACAATAACAGGACAATAATATTCACAAACATATTTAATCAAACCTTGGAGTGTTTTTTCCTCCACTTTCACCACTGTTCAAAAATTGGGGAACTGCTTAGAAAGCACCTTGAGAACATGACGAGTCAGGCCTCGTCTCAGCGCTCAGAGAAAACACAAGACAGCTGCTTCCTTATTTGGCAAACAGAGCCTTGGACACAGTGTAAACTGAAGGTTGGCACCTTCCTCTCCGGAACCCTTGTGGCACCGGTGTGGGCCTGGTTAGGAAGCAAAGTGAGGATCTGTCCATCTTCATGAAACACGACTAATGATGTGAAGGAGTGGAAATCTACAGCTCTTTGCTCGGAGTAAACATCATGGCAGTCTGGGCTGGGGCCAAACCACAGCCCCCTAATGACACAAACCAAACGCCCCAAGGCTGAGCAACCACTCTTCTCTGCACAGCAACTCAGAACGTAGAGAGAGAAGCTCTCACCGGCACTAGTGGAGCCGTTACTCCTCCAGACGTGAGCTGTGGTTTATTTCCATGCAGTGAAAGATGCTCATTAAAAACAAGACATCCTGTCTGAGAGCTGATGCGTCGTGAGGTCGGACGTGCTGTCTGTTCGCCGTGTGGAGAGGCCAGCAGGCGATGAAGAATCGAGAGTCCGCGGCTCAAACATGTGTGAAGATCAATCACGGCCTCCCCTGAGAATCCCCCAGTGCTTCTGCACTGCAGACACACTCCCCCTCACCTTACTTATAGGAAAAATGTGGCCGGCAGAGTCTACCTCCTGTTTACCTCTGCTTTTTCCTCCTGACATTTGGTCAACCTGTGTAGGACGGGTTCACCAAATCTGGTACAGATTTCCACCAGAAAATCTCCCCAGGATTTTCTACATTTTTCTTTTTTACTGCAGGGCTTATCATATTCATGAAAAACACAGAGGCAACGTCAGTCAGCAGAAGAGAAATGACAGACATTTCTAAAGATTAAATATCAAGTTCCCTATTTTACTACTTTGGTTCAAATCACTATCTACACCTCTATTTGTCCCATACTTACACATTAACACGCATGCATTCATACAGAAAAACAGAAAACCCGCATCTCAGTGCTCTTAAGACCCTCAAATGAGGTCATAATTTCAACTCTTAACTTTTCTACCAGCCTGCTATATATACGCATCAATAACAGATAACATTGCTGGTGATGTCGGTCATTATGTTAAAGCTGCCCTTTCTGACCATTATTAGTGCTGTGGTGCAATGATCTGGTGGCCCCCATGTTGTTTGTGTCATGCATGTGCATGACGCTTTTTTCACACTTTTCAGTGATTGACAGTTGGCAGCAGCAACATGGAGATAAGCGTAACAATGATCCCATGAAGGCAGCAAAGAAGACGACAGTTTGCAAACATGGATAGAAACATGCATGGAGGTAAAAGTCAGTCAGAGACAGATAACTGTGCAGTGCTGTGCATGAGGTGATCTTAAATATGTGGTGATTCAACACAGACACTCAAACAGCTAATCCACGCACTCCAGTAAGTTTAAGGCTGTAAGCAGCCACGTCTCAGGTTCACCACAGCTAGCTGTGAAACAGTGTGAAAGGCTGGATGACTGCTGAAGGAAGGAAATTCTTTTCCCAGAGTAGCGCATGTAAACCTGCAGCAAGGGCTCAAACACAAAAGCTAAGTTAAGTTCTGGGGAGCTAAAGGGGAGCAGGGAGGCGTGCCTCGGGGCCTAGAGCTATGTTGGGAATTTTGGGAATCCAGTACACACCTTCTCCGACTTTGATGTAGATGTCTTGAGTCATCCTGAGCTCAGAGAAGGAGGTGACTGCCCTGTACTTCTTCTGGGCGAAGTTGAGGAGGTGCTCATTGCCATGGGGAAGGGTCTCCTTCTGGATCTGGCAGGAGAGGGAGAAGTTTCCTGGCTGGAAGTGGACCTCTGAGCCCTCAGATACCTTGAGGAGGGAAAAAGGGGGAGCATTAGAGGACAAAAGACCTGCTGATGAGCTGTTCTCTCAGTCAGTTTTTTTGAGTTATTTTCCAAATTATTTATCAGATATTTTATATTTGACTTAAAACAATAACTTTTCACGGGTTTTACAGCAGGATAAGCACATAAAAGTGGAATGAACTCCGCTCATCCCTGTGTGACACTGTAAAATGAAGAACCTGCAGGCGGACTGAAAGAAGAGTTTCCAAAATTAAACCTGCTCTGTAAACAGTGGTGAAACCCATCCTTCACACTCCGTCCCAGCCGTTATTTCAAAGCTTCTACAAATACGCTCCACGTATTTTTACACATGTTCCTCTGCACAATAAGGTGTCTGGTTTCCAGTGTTTAGACAGGACACCGCGTTGTAGTGCGTCATCACAAATGTGCAGGACTGCTTCCAAATGGCCACGAGAGGATGACGAAGAAGACACACACACACATCACACAGACAGGGAGGCCAGCAGGAGGGCACACACACTAGGTAAAACACACGTCGAAGGCACACATGCTAGCTAAACTGCTAGCATAAGAAACTTTTTAAATACATTCAGCACGTAGCACTGAATGCCGCAGCGGTCCGAGTGCTGATTAGCGTCCTGAATGCAGCTGAAAAGAGACAAAACGGAGGGAGAAGCGGGGAAGCTGCCCGAGCCGCTCTGAGGAGGGACCACCCCTTTGGCACTTAATGGAGCTCAGCCCATATGCCTCATTTCAGAGAGATAAACATTCACATGTGCTGAAAAACCGGCCGAACAACCAAATGAGTCCAAGCACACGGTCTAGACAGCCTACCTCATTTTATTTCCATGCTTGTTTTTCTTTCTCCCTAGGTATCCTATCTGCATGCATGAGCTGAGACAGTGCTGGCAGGCCCAATTAAAACATTAAGTCTGTTTCAATCCAAGAGGAATACGTCAGACCACTGCTTTGTGATGATGTTATGAAGCTGTCCCTAAATTGCAGTCATACTTTAATGATAATAGAACAATATCCCTTTGGGGTGTTTAGGTTTTTCAGACATAACTATTCAAATCCCTTCATGCGCAACATCTGTCTGACCTCTGGACGCTCCTCTCGATGTTCCTGGCATTGTCACTAGAGGCAGTAAATACTGAGGCGTAGGAGACAGACTCTGTCGAAGAATTCAGGTTGATTTTATTTTTAGTGTGTTTACTACAGCGAGAAGTAACAGAAAGAAAGATGGCGGAGAGGTGGTTCCCTGAGCCGGCGAGGAGGGGCCGGGGTTTCTTCGCTAACCTTGCCAAGCTCAGCACAGTTTATCGGTTTAATTGCGGGAATACGACTGTAATTAGTCGCAAAGAATTAGAGGGGAAAGCCTGAAAGCCAAATTAGCTCCAGGCCTTCCAGAGCACTGAAAACCTCAGGAATTTGAATCGGGGAAGTGAAGGACCCGCTGTGGGCTTTAACAAACTCTCTCTCTCTGTCTGTCTGTCTGCGCTGCTGCATGCCCTGTTGACAGACCAGAAAAAGCTCTATTTTCCTGGCCAAAGCCAGCGCTACAGACGCAGTTTTTCAGCAATTTTCCTCTTGTGCAAGTCCGTGTTTCTTCATGTGCGCCTGTTTGGTACTTTCCTGGCATCGCATGTGGATGTGTTTTTACAGAGGTGGGATGAGAGGCACAGCAGAGCCTGTGTTTATGCTGATTAGGCGGCGCAGCGAAACTCTGGTGCTCATTTCAGCACGAAACTGCATTTGTATTAAAACCTGTGCAGCGTATGCAGATGAGGCAAATTCTGGTGCCTTTAACACACACTGCAGATTGATACGTGCACCACAATGCAGATTCTTACTACTAATATCATCCACCTGACTGCAATCTGTGTAGTGTGTGTAAACATGTGGGATATTTTCCATGCAGCTGATGAAACACCTGCAGTCATCACACAGCAGAAGGAATGATGCGTATTTCATCTTCATCAAATATTTAAATCCGCTGGCTGCGATATGATCGGTCAGCATCTGAAGGTAAATATTGTTCTGTGTTCTTCTAAACATCGCACTGGAAAGCTTTTACTCAGAGAGAAGTTTAAGAGTAAAATCATCGCAGCTGTCCTCAGGACGAGTCCAGAGCTCCATCAAATCTGTCTGGACATTTTAATCATAAGCAAAAGTCCAAACTTGGCTTCCTCCAGAGAGAAACTTTTTTTTTTTTGTCATGTCGAGAAGATTATTACGGCGAGTTTTCCATTCTGACATTTTGGACTTGCAGTCCTGTTTATAAATATTTGCAGTTGTGGCTTATGTGCATGGAGGCATATTCATGTAATCAGTAACACCACAGAATGATCCATCAGACCAACAAAAAAAACATGTTGTGGAAAATATTTACATACACATAGTTCACACATGTTTTAATCTCTGGAGTCCAGTTTGCTGTCCTGTACTCGTCCCTCATCAGCAAAGCTCAGCTCGACCCGTTAACATAAGAGCTGACCAGGGTCCATGATCACATACAGGCTGCTGCTGGACAGTGAAGGCAGCTCACCAACATCACGGCTGACTTTGAGTTTGTGCCTGCAGACTTTGCCTCTGTTTGCACCATATTTAATAAAGATGGAGGCCTGAAGGGGAACAAAGAGCAATTTCTTTCATTGGTTTGAATAAAACATATGAATATAAAAATGCAGAATATATAAAGTACACTATAGTGCCGACTACTTACATCAGATTTCCCTGAATACTCTAAATGCTGTTACTTTTGTCGGCAGTATAGTTACAAAAAAACTAAAAGCCTTGTTAAATTAGAAGAAAACTTTTCCAATAACAAAACTTTATTTACTTAAATGTAAAGTTTCACATCAATAAATCTGTCTTATTTGTATTTGTCTCAAAAAAATCTAGAAGAAGCTCTAACAGACTCTAAAAGACTGAGCTTGGAGCAGAGGTCTCATGTCTGCAAGCAGCAGCTGACTGCCAAGCAAAGCATAACCTCCCTATATCTAACAGAGCTCATCTCTTGCTGAGCAGTCTAAATCTGTTACTCCTAAAAACCGTCTTGAAGTTGGACTCTGTTAACTGTAAAGCTCTTGTAATGCGTTCTGAAGTTGAATTACATGAACGCTGCAGATTACATCGCCTTAAGAGGAATTCCTCAGACTTGGCAGTTGAGCGCAAAGAAAGAATGAAGCAGAAGTTAGTTACATACCGCGAGGACTGACAGTCATGCTTTCATGTATGTAATGGTAGAGACTCATGTGCTTATGTTTGTAATGGTATTTGCAGGCGGGCACGCTCACTGCGTCTTGACTAATATAAAATAATCAGTCAGCTCAGTATCGTATCTCTTCTCTTAAGATAACACTTCTCTTCCTTATGTACTGTGATAAAAGCACATCTGCCAGCTCTGAGTACCCTACAAAACATTTAACAGTATATTTCCTGCCCTTTCTGCCTGTGAGCATCAACATATTACAGCCATATGTGCAGTAAATTGGAGAAGGCGTGCCAAGTGTTTGAGATCAATTATCATCGAGCTGTAATCCTCCACCTCTCACTGAGCAACACCCCGAGCCCGGGAAATCGCAAAAGGCTGTTTGGAAACGAAGAGGTGTTGCAAACAGAGAAAGTGCGGAAAGGGTTGATAGAAAATCTGAGCATGCAGTAACTCTCTGGTGATATTAATGTGATAAATGCTTTTGTGGCTGATTTGATATCGTCTCTCTTGATGGGATATGTGGAGCTAATCACGCTGCTCGCTGCAAATGTGCGCGTGTTCCTGTGAACTGGCAGCCTCTGTTGTGGAGAAAACAATACCATATGTCTCCGCGCCACTCTGGAGCGTTCCTGTCTCCAAATAAAAACCAATAGTGGCTACCCATGGTTTCCATTAACAATCAAACCGAGCAGAGCGCTCGTGTGTGAGAGCGAGAGAGCTCGTGCTACAAGTCTTCAGCTAATGAAAGAAATACAGGAGTGAAAAGGCAAAGCTTGGCTAACAAACAATAGGCAACACAGGCCAACAGCAAAAATACAGTGTTGTTCCATGAGAGTCATAAAACATTTGATCCAGATCAAGCCTTTCAAGCAGAGATGCAACGCAGCCCCCCTGCACTCGCCCCCAAAAAGAAATACATCCATTTGGCCACAAAGTCAACACACTCTGCACATGTGTCTCACTCAGCGTCCCTTGGTAAAATAAAATTTGGCCCGATGTCAGCGTTCATATTTCATGTCATTTTTGACCCCCGGTGATTCCTGTCTGCCGCTGATGGACACGGAGTGCTGCGGAGAACATGTTTTACAACAAAAGTCTGGATTCTGGCCTTTTCAAAGACGGCAGCGTCCAGTGGCCAACAGCAACAGTGTGCTCAGCGTCTCTGAAGCTTTTCCAGGCAGCCCATCTGCGTCCACGGAGCCCAGAGCACTGGGACCAGGAAACCAAGAGTGGCAGGCCTGGTTCGGGGTCCAATTAGTCCCAGGAAACAGCTTCTCCAGTGGAAAGGCAGTGGTGAGGGAGGTCTGCTGGTGGATTTCTGTTGTAAGTGTTAAACCCAAAACCAGCTCCTGCATTCGTTCTTTTACTGATGCAAATGTTTAATTTAATGGACCAGTTACCACCTGCAGTCCAGGTCCAAGAATATTAACAGAACATATTCGTTTGTGGGGTCACAGGTCAGAGTTTAGAGACATTAGCAGCTCCATCCTGCTCCTGATTGGATTTAAGTAAATTTACAGAGCAGCGACTTCAGCCAACCCCAAATACATGTGCAAAACGGTTTGTCCTCATCCTAAAAGCCTTTTCTCTCATGTTAAAAGAGGAAACATATGGTTTAAAAATATGAGCAGGTATGTAAGCTAAGCCAAACAGGGTTGCGTTTTTCCTTGTGACGCTATGAGTAACAATAAAAAAACTGCTGCTTCTTCATCTACATGACTTCTATACTGATCGACTGTGAGGGTGCCGTCATAGTACGTAGGCATCATATTAAAGTTGCAGCTACAGCTGTTACTGCCAGCAACACTTGTCAAATGAGAAGCCAGCTTTGGTCTTCCTCAGTCAGATCACTCTTCTGGTTCTAGACTGTGCCGTGCAAAGACAGAGTCTGAACAGTGAAGAGAAGCCTGGGGTTGTTCTTCCAGCAGGATGCTGCAGGTGTTTGAGTTGTGTGGCATGTTAAGGAGGTGTGGAGAGAGCCTGAGAAGAGGAGCAGAGTCTGGTTCTGCTCTGCGTTACAGCCCTGTGCAGCCAGGCTGGTGGATAAGATACCAACAGCCTGCACTGCCAGCGGCCTCAGCGCTGTCACTCAAACACAAAACGCCTAACACCTGATTCAGAGGGGGCCCTCAGTCGGTCAAAGCCATTAGCTCATCTTTATCTGACTGCACAGTTCAGATTCCCTTTATCTCTCCACGTCCCACTTTAAAAACCATAATTATGTGTCAGACAGGTATCACACAGAAAGTGAGTGAATGCCTCAGATCAACAGCTGAGCACGAGCAGCTAATATCTGAAGACACATGTTCCTCTAATACAGAAATGTGTCTTATCACTGAAAAACTATATTCAGAGCAGCTTCTTTCTCATGTGAGACTAAGAAGACAGGAAACTCCTCGCTCTGCCTGGACTGTGGGCTTCAGTGATGGTTGTCAGCTGGCTTCTGTCTGCCACCACTGAAAAGAGGAGACATTTACTGTGACGCTGACCTGCTGGTCTCTGCAGAAACACCATCTCACTGGCCGCACATTATCACAGCTTAGGAAAACACGAGCAGGCCAGATGCACATCCATCTGCGTGATACGTATCAGTGTCTCTTGACATGAGAACATTTTCATTTGTGCAGGAAATAATAACTGAACAGTAACAGCAGGGTCCTCTTAACGGAAATGTTTATTTGGAAGCAAGATGAGTAGAAAACTAGCTTTAACTTTGACTATGCGACCATTTTTAGTGCACAGTAATCATTCTCAATGCAGAGGCGATGAGTTATGAAGACGTCTGCTTGATGAAAGTCGTGTCAGATAAGCCTGAAAAGTCTCATATGGTTCAGAAGAAGCGTATTAATCCTGTGGCTGCTCTAAATGTCAAAGAGGCCGGGACACAGAGGATATCTAAGGGGAACACAAGGCTCTTTGTATAATATGTGTGTTGGTGCATGTGTATGGATGAGCCTGTGCATAACGCGAGGATTTTGCAATACAGGATTTTTTTTCTCCGTGTCACATTGGCTTTCACGGCAGGATGTTTTACTCATGAGAAGTAAGCAAGAAAACACTCGACCACATATGGAAAGAATTTGTGTACCTGATACTGCATTCTTGCAGAATGCAGTGGTGTTAACATACAATTGAAAATGATTACTTCTGGGAAGCAAAAAATACAGAAAAGCCTTCAGAGCATATGAGAGAAAACAGTTTTCATTACAATATAGTATAGTTAAGCCACGGCTGAGGCTGCTGGGTCTCATTTTACTATGATAGTCTCATGTGATGCACAGGCTTTGAACGAGGCCGCTGAAGCAGTCCATTTTTACATTTTTATTAAGTTTCCCAGTGAGGCCCCATGGCACCTTTGCTAAATATGGCTGGCTCTCCAGGGGACCAGCGAGATGACCCTCACCACAACATCTATTCCTCCCTCATATGGACCCTGGTCCTCACATAACCCTCGGCTGAGTTATTCTGATATTGCTGAAAACTCTAAAGTGAGACGTCACTTTTAAAAGAAGAAAAAACAACTCAGACAATAAGACAAAACATTTTTAAACTCAGCACTCTGGATGTTTTGCTGCAGCAGCCACGTTTGGTCTGCTGTGAACAGCAGCTTCTGGTGGCTAACAACAAAAGCAACTGACTCAACAGAATTATGGGAAATGAAGGCAAATTAAATGTGTCACTGTCCTGTAACGCTGGCCCGACACAAGATAAGAGGAGCCACGCCGATTCTGTCTTCTCAGACGTGCCTTTTTTTTTCATTTTTGCTCAAAACATCGTCCCCAGACTCTCCACTCTGAAACTGTTCAGCATAAACGCTGACTGTATGGCCAAAATCAGTCAAGATTTGGGACCTCTCTATTGCGCACGAGGCGTAACGACCACTTGGTGGCCACAGCAGCTGCTGCTCTACAAAAGTGAGATGAAGATGAAGATTTTGAATTTCGAATGATCACATTCTGGATCAGCTGCACCGGAGGTTAGACGCAGAATGCAGTTATTTAGATGATCATTACTGACAAAACAAATTAGCAATATAACTCATTTCAGCAAATATCAGATGGTTAGGGATCAGCAGAGCAGCAGAGCTTCAGCTGGTTGCTACCAAACATTCCCCCTCGTTAGGGTTTGCGTGGAGAATGGATACGCCCTGTCAGATTTGAACAGCTGCCACGATATCAACAGACTGTTTGGGGGGGTAGTCAGGGTATGACTATGTCTGTGGTTATGGAGTGTGAATGGAGCTGACAAAGCACATTTCATAGGTGTTACACCATGATGTGAGGCACTGATGCTGAGTTTGAGTTTGGCAAAGAAATGATAGTAAAAAAAGAAAAAAGAAAAATAAACTTCTTAAATTGACATAAATCAAGAAAATCCAAATTAGTCGAAGTAACCTAAAGAATCATCTTACAGTCACATAAACTAAAATGTTCAGACGTCTGCACAGCTCTGAGAAGACTGCACAGCTGTAGCTCAGTCAGTGTGCACAGAAACATTATGCATGTATATACAGAGATTAATGCCTCGCCACAATGACTGTGCGCGCATGCCACTCAGATCGAATCATGGGAAACCTCTTGTGAGTGTGGAAAGGCTTCCTCTGCAAATTTATATCACTCTGAACGTTTCTCAGAGAAGACGGCTACTGAAATGGGAATACGGTTATCCTGTGAGGAAATGAATACACGGTTTTAGGAAGTGGGACTTAAAGGCTTTTAGTGATGCTAGACTCACATGAAAGGTACGCTTAACGCCCGGGGCCAGGTTCTCTGTCTTGATCTTCCAGATCAGGGGTTGGGGGGAGTTGAGCACGAAGACCAGTGGCTTCTGGTGGCGCAGCAAAGACTGGATGGGCTTCAGATGCAGCTCGACCTGGTAAGGCAAGAAAAAGGGATAAAGGAACAAGAAAACATCAGCATAGTGAGGAAAGTATACGAGCATAAACTGAGATCAGTCGCAGAACGTCACATGAACCCGTTTCAAACAGCTTCACTGTGAAAATGTCAAAGCTTTGATTTCCTCATGTTCGCTGAAACATAACCAAAAATATCAGGCGACGCAGTCACTATCCTGGTGTAATTGCTCTGCTATAATGTCGCAGATTGGTCGTCTTTATCGGGCTTTGTGGTTGTTTATGTACTCACTTTGCTGATAAACTCACAAAGACGGCATACTGTGTTCTCCCTAAAAGGCACTCGCTTTGCTCTGATATGGAGCCTCAGCGGGATCTGAACTTTCACACAGTGGAGTCTTTGTTGAGGGAGAAAAAAATAGTAAGTCTCTGTTACCATCTCTACAGCATGCAGCTATGCCTTTGGTTCTCAGACGGCCATTAAAATAGATTTTCACAGTCTGGTAGTGAGACGAGGAAAACAAACTTGATGTTTTGGGACCTGAACTGTTGCTTTCTTGTTTCCGGTGTTAGACCTGAGCGGGCCTTCTGGACCAGGTGTTTCATGGCCTGAGCACCAGCTGGACTCAAACTCATCTCAGGCATCGTCCTCTTTACAGATAAGCAGAACTTCTACATCATGTCAGGACCAAAGTTAACTCAAAGAGCTGTTAACTCTCTCTGGCTTTGGTGGGAGGTGATCCTCTGGAGGGTACGCTGGTCTGTTTGGCTCCCCTCTTTAAAATCCCTCCCCTCTGTATTCCCGGGCTAATCACATTAGCCCCATCCTGTGTGTCAGCAGTAAAAGCTTGTAAATTACTAATTCAACCCACAAGGATTCACATTATATGACACAACGACCCCCAACAGTAACTTAATCAGTCACAGCTCGCAAAAAAGCTGGCCCTTTGCTCTGTTAATAAATACAGCCTTTGTACTTCCATTGAAGCTAATAATGGAACAAATGATCCGTGATTTCAGTGATGGAGAGTGTAAAACTGAGCTGACAGTTTAATATTATGAGTGTCTGAATGAAACAGAACCATGAAAAACTGCAAAGAACATTCATACTAATAATTTGTTCGGATGTGGTTGCTGCACGTACGTTACTGACAAAGATCTGCACCGTTAATTGAAACCATGATCCTCTTTTGGACCGATTCATTGGGGACAAATAAATCATTTCTCTAATAGTCTAAAATGGGTTCTGAAGCTGACTAAATGCTGAAGAGAGCAGAAAAATCTGCTTTCATGATATCAATATTTTCCACAATCCCCCCTGCTACGCTGATATCTGAGGCCAACAGATGGGTCAGTCTGACTCCAGATAAATAAGCAAGTCAGCTTTTCCTTTTTAAATCCCCACAAAAAACACATTTCCATATCTTTGATTTCACAACAACTGGGCAACCTCCATCCAAAGCTCCGGAGCTGCTGCTAAATTAAGCTTCAGGTGTGATTGTTTTTCTGTTTTCAAGGCTGAGAATGAAAACTTTGAGCCCGCAGCGTCTATTTCAGTACACAAATACAAGCCTGCAGTTCAACTCACGATCCAAATCACCATAAAGGTCGGAATAATCAGCAGGCAAGATATGAAAAATAATGCTCTATATCTCTCTCTCTCTCACCCACACAGTCGATGCTAGTCTCCCTTAGAGATCTGTTCTATCCAGTGAAGTGTGATTTTCATCTTCTGGCAGATAGTCTGCGCTCACACTTTCACTGTGCTGCTGCATGACGCCGTTTAACAAGAGACACCAGCAGCAGAGACGGAGTGAACATGAAGCATCAGAGTCTAACTGTCGGTCCTCCACAGGGTCCTGGAGGTTTAGTGACGTGGTCCATGAAGCGCTGCAAAAATCATTGAGAAGCCCTTCTGAGGGAGGAAAACAGACACTACTGAAGAGTTCTATGAGGCAAACTGGACGGTGATCCAAACAAACAAGTCAGAGACGCACTGCTCTCTCTCTCTCTCTCTCTCTCTCTTTAACATATTTGCTTCTTCCTTCGTCCAGACTCTGGAAAAAACGTGTGCACTGCTCCTCTGAGAATAACAACAACCAAGATATAATCATACCTGGCTTGGCTTTGAGGCCCTGGCTTTGAGAGATGGAAGACGGAGACAGAAGAGGAATGAGAGTGAGGGAGAGAGTTGTAAAAGACGAGGAAATTAAACCCAGACAGAAACATTTCCAGAAGACGTGAGTCACCTGAAAACATAAACAGACACGGGGTGCTAAGGAGAGGAAGTGCCAAGCAGAGCTGACACTGAAAAAGGGAAAACTGTGGCAATTATCTGCGGTTCTGCGATTAAACAGCGATAATACCAAGCTATGTCGGCTCTGGGTTGCGCAATATAAGTGACGATCAGGATTCAGCAGCAGCTGGTGAGCGTCTCTGCCCACAGAGCTGCGGTCATAAGGTTTGGTAAGACTGGTCCACATAGCAACAGACCCTGTCAGACGGCCAGGGTGTGGAGAGAAGAGGTGCAGAAACAGCAGCCGTCAGAGTGTCTCTAATGGTGTTCACAAGGATCAGATGGCACCGCTACCTTCGTCGGACCCTGCAGAGGGTCCCCCAGGGACAGGAGGCCACACCTGATTGATTATCAGGAGGCTGGCACAGGGATTTGGGGGTCCAGTGTCCATTACAGTTACGGGGCGCATTTGCCAGAAGCCGAGGATGGAGAGCTATCGTGTTACTGAAATTACACTCCACACAAGGGACGACAGCTGTAGCAGGATAAGCAAGGCCTGTCACAGAGCATGCCATTAGTGGTGGTAGCATGAGTAAACAATGGAAATGTAAAAAAAAAAAAAGAAAAGAAAAAAACAATACAGCTTCACCTTAAAGCTCTAAATCAGCTTCAACAACAAACGCATGGCCGCCAGGAACACAAACCCACATGATGAACCACACTCCAGCCTTTCTAGTACAACAAAGCCACATGGTTAGATTTAGAACCTACTGATGCCTCTGACACTGTAAGCATGATTTGTTTGTCCCGTCTCGAACATGTGGTTGTAATTTCATGACCGTTGAAGCTAAATCACCGTTTCAAGTGTGCTTCAAAAACACTGTGCGTCAACATCGTAATGTGAGACTTTCATAGTCAAACAGTGACACCCTGCAGTTAGAGCTCCGTATCAGGGCGGCGCAGTGTCCTCGCCGTTTCCTCTATTGACAGAGCTAATTAAGAGTCTGGTGATCCCTGTCGATTCAGAGAAAACCCAAAACATCCTTTAATTAGCTGAAAAGTGAGACTTATCTGGGAACACACTCTCCCGCCCAGGAAATAATAATCAAAATCAATGACATGAACCAGAGACGCGCTGAGCGGCTTCTGGATAGCTGGCCCGCATGTTTGAAATATGAATCACTGCGGGTTAAAATAGATCGATATCCAGGGTCGTAACAAACATTGGAAGCTGGAGCATTGCAGGAGTTGAAAACAAACGAGGTTTGGCTCCGAAGTGAACAGTCATGGCTCCAGGAGGAGGCCGCCACGCTGGCTGGGACCAATCATATGGTGTTATCTGATGTGTGTGTGTGTGCGTGTGTCTTGTCAGTCTGGATCTTGGTTCTTTCTGGATCACTGAGGGTGTACAGAGGGAAGGGAAGCCGGGGCCAAGCAGCTAAGTGATGGAAACCTGTTGACCGCCCTTATCAGTGCCACCCACATATTTGAGTGCGATGGGGATGCTACCTGGAGCCTTTTTCCTGTGCTGTGATGGTAATCAGTCTGAGCAACGCCGAACTGCAAGAGGCCCGAACAGCCTGAGGAGACGTCAAAGTGAGACAGGACCTCCAGATAAAAATCTTTCAGGGATACGGCAGAGCGGCAGGACATGGAGAAAATAACACAGCATGGAGGCGGGGGGGTCAGGAGGAAGGAGCGACGTTAAAATCTGATTAGCATCCAACTAAAATGAAAAAATATTTTTAGAATAAATTGCAATTTTCTCCAGCCGGCATGAAGTTTTGGTTCAAGCTGATGATGTTTTCACTGTAATTTCATCAGTAATATCTGTTTGTAACATCACCTCAGTTTCAAAGGCCTAAAAGGCCGATAATCAGCTGATGCTGTTAGCACTGAGCTCACTGTGTGACTCTGGAAGCTGAAGTGTACTTCATGCGTATCAGAAATATATCCGAAGTATAGAAAAGTCATAACAAGTAGACTTTTACTTTTTTGTGAATAATTTAAAGTATGTTTGACATGTACTTGTAAAAAGTGTACTTCTAAATAGTTGTCACTCCGTTCTGCTTAAATTTATCAACGCTAATTCTGTAGTACTTAAAGTGGTATTTCAAAGCACTTTTAAAAAGTGTACTAAATTACATTTTTAATAGTACTTTAAGTAGCAGAAGTAGAAGTACCAATGAAAAGTATACTCATTTTCAAGTTGATTGTAATATGCTATAAGCATGCTTAATGAAAGTGTACTTCAATTTTACTTTATTTGAAGTATATTTACGTATATTTGCGACACATTGCTAATATAATACAAGTGTGTTTTTAATGTTCATGAATCCTGATTTTCACTGGTGTACTTCAGTTACATAGCAGACTATTTGCACTTCAAGTATACTCAAGTATTAGTCAAGTGGGACTCAAGGACTACTTAAGTACACTTAAGTATACCTGGCTAGGCTAGGCTACTTAGCCTAGCATGCTAGCTTCCACTTTCTGAGCAGAAAACGAGCTTAACTTGACGACAGATCGATAACAGGACACACTTGTTTAATTGCTCATAATCAGCATTATTTGGGCTTGTAGACAAAGTGGGAAAAATGTGTGTTCGCTGTGTCCAAGTAAACGTCCGAAGGCTGAACGGTGCTCCAGTCAGTACAGCTCCATGGTAGCTGACCGCGCCAACTGTTAGCAATGTAGATGTCAATCAACTGCTGCCGTGAGAAACACCCACCCATGTTGCCCAATTCCCGCAATATCCTACAATGATGCTTTATATTTAAATTTACAAAAAGTGCGGAGAATTCACATTTCAGTTTGAAGCTACGTGGGTGTCGTCCCGACAGAAAAACTTCTTTCAGTTAGCAATAACCATACGGCGTTAGATAACAGTGTACGGCCATCTAAACGCCTGAAGGCGGGTTTGAACAGAAAGCATCGCTGGCTTTGTGTCTGCAGTCCGTCCACTCATATCTGCCGCCAGCTGCTTGTGCCTGCTGAGCTCCTCCAGCGAGTCACTCACACAGTTAAAGATATCTGCGAATTCCAGCTGATAAAACAATCATCTGCTCTGCCTCACCCTGATTCAGAGCCAGTGGCTGTGTTTGATGTTTGCCTTTGCTGAGCTGATTAGGGAAAGATGGGCGATTCACGATACCACCGGCCCCCTTTGTTTATTTTCTACCCTATCACCCGACTGTTTGCCCTGACAGGCCTCTTTTTTTTTTTTTAAGTTGCTTATTTTTGCTCCACATTTGTGACCAAGTTCTGCATCAGTGCACGTGTGGTGGTTGCAGGGTGCAAAAGGCCACTTAAGTGTGTGACAGAGGGAACATATGGAAAAATGTTCCAACTTGATACCTGCACTTTCGAACCAGAGCGTGGGGGGTGCAGAAAAGAACATTTCAGGATGAGGTCACTGTTTTGGTTGAGATTAAGTGGCAAAACACCAACACCTTCAGGTCAATAGCCAACCGCCGAAAATATACTTTGCCTCAAAACCCCAAGAGGTTTAAAGCTTGGATGAAATCTGAGCCGGCAGTCTGGTCTGCGGTGCAGCTCACTACGACTTTAACTCTCATTTGTTCTCTGGCTCTTAAAGATTACATCTTTTTTTATACAAGCTTGTTGAATTTTGTGAAAATGAGAAAATTATTCTGCCCTTATTTTTGGAAATTACTACCCGCAGACACACACTCCAGGATTTACAATGACTTGCAAGCCCTGAAGTCACTTCACTAGTCCTATTCCAGGATACAGCCTCTCAGCCTGGGCTGCCTTTCCTTCAGAAGCCCCCATGGGTATAAGAGAGAAAAGGGGGCTTCTGTTACTTTGATCAGGACCACTGGAGCTGAAGAAACCATCACTCTTTATTTCAGACAAATGTGAATAACATTTTAGAGGTAAAAAAGTTATTGTCCAAGCGAGCCAGTTTCAGTACTGGTCGCTTTATGGAAAAGGAGACTTAGAAATCTCTGAAACAAACAGCCCAGTGTCTATAAGAAAGGAGTGAAAATCCAGAGTATGATTAAAAGAAAAAAAAAAAATTATGTTGAAACTGCAAACTAGCTCAGTAAAGCCAACCCTCAAATCTACCTCATTGTGGTCTGGCAAGGCTCAGTGAGCAGTGTCAGAGCGGGTGTCATTTCAGGATATGCAGAAAAAATAAGTGCTCTCATTTGCTGAAATAGAACATATATATATATATATATATATATATATATATATATAT